>JAODUO010000659.1:67500-185000 GCA_025642075.2 Ridgeia piscesae | reverse complement strand
GATGGTGAATCGAGCGACACTCAAAGCATGGAGGACAGCTACTCCCCTAGACGCCAACTACAGAAGGACCTCGAAGGGACGGCCTTCCCGAAGGACTCCGACCGACAGAAACTACTCGATCTCATCCGGCCGAAAATGCCGGATTCCGAATTTGCCAACAGCCGCAACGCCACTGGTGCTGAGCAACAAGGCCGGGTCGAGGTGAAGCACATCCCTTCCAGTCGATACTGCGACTCTGATACAAGCTCCGATTCGGAGACGGCCAGTCCGACTCCACCGCAGTTTTTGCGAGCGAACGACTCGTTACTGAATAGCGAATCCATACGGAGTTCGTTTCGTAGCACGGTTTCGGCAATCTCGAGCGAAGGCCCGAATACAGTTGTCACGGAGGGGATTTCTGACCTTGACATTCCCACTTGTAGTAGCGCGAGTGTATCGCCGACTGCCTTTCGCAAGGATGTCACAGCACCAAGCTACCACAAGGACACACAAAATGAAAGACTATATGACAATCCGCCATCTCCGGTTGCCGACGGAAACGGATTACTTGGCATTTCGCCAACGCAGTCGAGAAACAAAATTGACGAGGAAAAGCATCCAAAGCAAATGGCGAGTAGGTCGCTCACGAAGCAGGACTCATTGGCTAATGACTCGAGCGACTCTGAGGGAGAATTCACAACAGAACAAATCACACGGATGAAGTTTAGACGGATCTCTGTGTCGAAGACAGACGGCAAGATGTCCCCGGGAAACCAGAATTCCCGGGAAGGGACGCCATCTATTGGTGAGTATCTAGATTAGTTTGTTGTGCATCGACCACTTCTCAGTGTTGTTGTTGTTGTTGTTGTTGTCATGGTAACAGTTTTGTTGTTGTCATCCTGAAGAGTTGTCGTGAGTGAAGAAGGAGGCAGTCATGTGTGTGTAGTTGTAAGTTGTCACACATGTTGCTATGGACACAGTTGACACTTGCCTGTGGTCACCTGTGTAATGCAACACCCTTGTAATTGTGGTCATGCTAGGGTAATTGCAGTTTTTTTTTTGTAACAGTGCACATACATTTTTCTAACCTAATATATTGTAATATAATATATAATTATAATTATATATATATATATATATATATATATATATATAATATATATATATATAAATATATATATATATTTAATTTTATTATTTTATATATTATATATAATTATATATATATATATATATATATATATATATATATATATATATATATAATATATATATATGTATATTATTATATATATTATATATATATATATATATATATATATATATATATATATATATATATATATATATATATATATATAAATTAATATATATATATGTATATATATATATATATATATATATATATATATATATATTATATATATATGTACATTATATAATTATACATCTTTCTTTGGCACTTGGCACAAGTGGCCTACTAAGTTGACTATTACTAGGACTAACGACCTACAATTTACCATATATTTTGAATATGTGGGAATGAGTCGGGACTCTGCTGAGATGACCTTAGTTTCATGCAAACATCGGCTGTTTTGTAGTGGTTCTCTGTTACCTTGTTTAAAACAAATCGACTTGCTCAAAACGTCATAATCCCGTGTTGTCGCCCTGTCTGTTGAACACTCTGTGTCCTGTGTCATTGACCCTGGGGAAATCTCCCCTTGTTAACATGTTTCTAGTCTGTGCTGTTGTGTGGCAGAATAGGCTCTGATGCAATTACTTTGCATACATAATAGTACTACAAAGTGTTCCTCACACCCGTTGTTATGTAAACAAATCAGCTGTGAATTCATGCTCATTTGACATTTAACGCCAACCTGTTCGACTTTGGCAAAACCGTATCCATCTGTTGTTTTTTTCCTGGCCCAAAACCCCAAATATTTGTGGTAACAATCAAACAATTTTGAAGGGTTGCTTTGTAATTTTTTTTTTTTAGTTCGTCTGATAATGTCATCAAAAAAAGTGTTTCCCTACCTGAACTCCCTTGTTATATAACCTTTTACATAATCACCATTATAAGTATGAATTATGGAAAACAATTTTACAGTATACACAGCAGTACCTTTCAAAGTCTCTGTTGTATTTGACAGTTTTCAGGATGTACTTAACATCCACAAAGTAACTTTGCTAATTCCCAAAGTAAACGTATCGTTTATTTATTGAAATGTTTTATTTTATTAAATTATTCGGCCTTATATTCTAACTATTTATTGTTTATCAAACATTAGGTAGTCTTGATCAGCATGGATGGGTGATGTTGCTGGTGAAACTGACACCCAATACATGGTGTATCACTCACTACCAGATACTCCAGCCTCAGGCAGCAGCTTAATTGCTAGCATTGTGTATTGGTGAAGCTGACGTATTCCATGGCCCTAGCACCCACACAATATCAGACTTGATCCTTGATGTGCTGTCTGTGTACTTGAATACTTGAATACAATAAGTCAGGCTGAGACACGATTATTTGTCTGTGCAGTAATTCAGCTCTGGGTAATAGTGTGCAATGAATGATCCCACGCAATCCAACTGAATCGACTGAAATGATGACTGACTTAACTATGGTGACATGAGGTACTGATTCGAAAATAGTGACTACAAATGACTGTTGATCTAACCAGATGACATTATCCCTGAACGAGAGGTTTGATGCAGACGTAATGAGCCCCAATGACAGGACGCTGTGAAATTACCACGAACAGTGATGTGATTATTGGCATGCATGCTTGCGTGTGTGCTGGCGTCCGTTTGCAAAAATGCGAGCACTTAAAGGTTACATGTTAAAGGGGTGCGCGTGGGCCCAACACTTAAGTAACTATGCATGTGCAGAAAGCGGAAAACTGTGCTCAGAAACGTCTCGAGAGAAACGGCGGTCAAGCATTGTGCTGACTGACTGACTGTTGTCCATTCTGGATGCATGCATGTGGAATAAGTGCATGATGCGGCTGTTAGGCTTTGACCGGAGACACTCAAAGTCATACGCTTCACACTGCACATTGGTATTTCTCAATCCCTCCTAAATGTGCAGACTTACTGACCCACCCAGTCAACAGGGTATCTAGCCACAACATGTGGCAATTTAGTGGGGTAACAATTTACACATGCATTATTCATATTCATACACAGACAATTTTAATTTGGTATTAATGTTTTCCTTTATGTGTGCAGTTTTGTTGTGTTAGCACATTATAATATATTATTATAATATTACATTTGCATGAATTTTTTGTATTTATTGCAAAAATTTCTTAATTATAGTGTTTCATTAATCTTTTGTATTGATTGCTGTCATGAAGTGTGTTTTCCTTTAAAAGTTCAGATAATTACTTAGTGTAACTTTGTGTTTTTGATGTAATTTTAAAGATTCATCACCATTTTTTTATTGTCCAATGTACATATTGGCTATTTAGGTTTAGTGAAATAATAGATTGAAAGTGTGTTATAATCACTTTAAATAACATGTTGCTATTAATAGTACATATACTAATGCTATGGACCAGTAGGTATAATACATCGAATAGTTTTTATATAAAATACTAGAACATTGACATTCTGACAGAAAATATTTTTTATATAAAATATTAGAACATTGACATTCTAACAGAAAATTAATTTTTATATAAAATACTAAAACATTGACATTCTGACAGAATTTTTTTAAATATTAAATGCTTGAACATTGACATTCTGACAGAAAATTATTTTTATATAAAATACTAGAACATTGACATTCTGACAGAATTATTTTAATATAAAATACTAGAACATTGACATCCTGACAGAAAAAAATGTTTATATAAAATACTAGAACATTGACATTCTGACAGGAAATTATTTTTATAACAAATACTAGAACATTGACTTTCTGACAGGACATTATTTTAATATAAAATACTAGAACATTGACATTCTGACAGAAAATAATTTTTATATAAAATACTAGAACATTGACATTCTGAGATGACCCCTGACTTCATGGTCCTGTGTTGTTGTGTTTAATTAATTTTGATTCTTTCCGTTGTACATTGTGCCGTGTGTTCCCGTAGAGTCCCCTGACACCCCTTCCCAACCCGAGGTGTTTATCACAAACCATGACCCCTCCCCGACCTCGGAGTTGACTGATCCGGAGCCCACCCCTACTCCGGAGTTAAGCCACCCTCCGGAAGCTGAGGCAGTCATCCCTTGTGTGGAGGTAGAGCCAATTGTGGAGAACAAGAGCAAAATAGAGCAAGAGTCGGAGGAGCTCTCCACCACCGAGACAGAAGAAGGTGCAGAATCCTTATCCAGGCAACAGGGTGGGCAGACTGGAGGGATGTATAAAGGGGGTGACATAGACTTGTCACCCCCTAGCTCCAGCTTCCTCCAGCATGGTGGTGGTGGTGGCGTAGCTAGTGGCTCCACCCTTGAGGCTTCACACACAAACTTTTCCCCGTCGATGGTGGTTCGTGGGAGCGGTTCTTCCGGCAGTAACACCCCACCTGGTGAAGGGTTATTGACAGGTAAAGAACCCCTAATGGCTTCTCCCACAGACACTAACACCCCTCTACAAACTAACACTGACAAAGATGGTGACCACTTGCTTCACTCTTCGGCTAACTCTCCACTATCCGCTAACGTCTCGTCAGTATGCATTGATACAAAGCATTCTGGGAGCTGTGAGGTTAGAGGTGAAGGTGAGGCTTCAGCGTTGTCTTTAGGCAACGAGCACGCAAACGCTGAATCAAGCGAGAGCACGGTTCGAGTGAGTACGACACGGGAGAGGGTGGGTGCCCTGTTGGCTAGACTGGGCAGGACTCTGAGTCAGAATGACGAGGACTCGGTTGACAGAAAGGCTAATGAGGCGGTTGACAGTGACACATGCAGCAACTCCAGTTTTGACGACATATCTGCATCGAACGAAGATTTCGATGACCTGGAGTGGGATTCTGGGCTGGTTTCCGGGCAGGCGGAGATCAGCAAGCTGGAGGCGACCAGTATGAATGTCGCGCTTATGAGGGAATTGCGGACGACGGGGCCAGTCCAGATGGGGTTACATGAGTTTGATGACAACACTGACAAAAACTTGTGTCGTTCTTCGTACAAATTGGCCGACACACACGGTGACTTGCTTGATGATGACACTGACCACCAAGGAGCGTATTACGTGTGTGTTAGTGGCGACGACCTGGCCACTGGGGGATATAGCAACAGTGATATCAATCCAAATTTGCTCAACATTAACCAGGACTCGTACTCTGATCGTCTGAGCATCATATCGGAACGCACCGAGCCACAGGACTATGAAACTGACGATGGGGATTCGGAGACAGACGAGTGTGATGATGACCTGGATGCATCGCTCAACACGACTGTGATCACGTGGTCAAAACATGACAAAAAAACATCACAGGAACTTGACGAATGCATTGATGGTGCCAGTTCTATGGTTACCAGAGACAAAGTGAAAGATAGTTCGGATGAAAGAAGCATTTCTAATCAGGGAACAGCAGTGGTTTCAGAAGCTAACACCAGTTCTGATGTGAGACAATATGAAGTCTCTCAAAAGGGAGGAGAAAGGAGACATCCATATCCTCTTGTGAAGCAGGACACGTTGAGTAGATTGGCACTGGAGGCTGAGTGTGGTGATGCTGATGACACTCTTGACCTCTCACTCATGGTCGAGAGCAATGCTGCCTACGCTGGTGATGATGAGATCCCATTGCTTGATAAATCAGACAGAGGTAGTGAGGACACAATCGATGCTAGCAAGCAGACGGTGCATGCTAGCAAGCAGACAGTGCATGCTAGCAAGGATTCACAAAAAACTGCAGCAACTCACAAGAAAGATGTTACTAAGACATCCCAGGTTGAAGCGGTGGTCAAAAAGGACGATACTAAAGTATTGGTCAACAAGGAAGTCGATAATGTAAAGTCACCAACAGGTGATGAGAGCGAAGAACCAGGCAAGAGACAGTCAATACTTATGCGACGAGACACTATCACCACCATGGCACTGGAAGCCATAGAAGACGGCACTGGCGGCGGAGATGAAGACCTGGCTCACGTCTTTCAGCAAAACAAACCATATGTGACAGACACCGAAGTTGACAGTATCATGAGTGAAGCCATGGTTGACATGAAGGACACAGGCGTGGCAAAAACTGAGATAGCTCATATGCCCAAAGACGTCACCCCGATGACAACTTCCACTCCAATCAAAGTGCAGAAATCTAGCGGAGCACCAAGAACGAAGCAGATGTCTGACTCGAAGCAGGATGTAAGAAAGTCATCAAGAAGAGACAGAGACAGAGACGACCCAGTGGACACGTCCCATGCCCTGTCAATGTCACAGCTCATGAAGGTCTTCAACAAGCCGCAGAAGTTCATGGTGCCCAAAGTGGCTGAAGCGTATTGTCAGAAGGACGTGGTCCACTGCAGAGAGGAGGACACAGATGGACAAACTGTGACACACCAGACAGATGGACAGACTGTGACTCACCAGACAGATGGACAGACTGTGACTCACCAGACAGAGTGTCAGGCACAGATGGTCCAGGAAAGTGTGCAGTCATCGGTTGAACTCCGCAGTTCTGTGGAACCAGAAACAGGAACCGTTGTTGCTTTGGTGATGTCAACTGAACAATCTGGACATGTGAAGCCAGAGAGAACAGTTGCTTCAGTTGTGTCAGCTGAGCAGGTGAATTCAGCTGAATGTGTGAAGCATGAGAACAACAGTTGTGATGTCAGTTGAACAAACTAGACCTGTGAAGCAAGCAGAGTCAGTTGCTTCTGTGATTTCGGTTGAACGATCTGATGAGAACACTTCTGTGAACGTGACCGATGTGGAACCAGAAGCTGGTGATACGGAATTGGATTTACATGTCAGCTTTCGTGAACTTGAGGCTGAATCCAGCACGGATGTTACTGTGAAGGGTGTTGGCGAGTGTGCCGATGACTCTGCCTCCAGCGATGAGGAAGAACGCTCCAACCTCGAAACAGAACTGAAAACCAGATTTGGTATCTTGGACGAGGAGTCTGTCACTGATGGCGACACGTCTCGTGACCATCATAAGGTCTTAATCCGGGTGCCAAGTATCGTTGTGACACTGGCCTCTGGTGACACGTCAGCAGAGGAATGTGACGAGGAAGTCACTACACCGGAAAATATTGTGAACGCAACTGACTTTTGGAAAGAGACACAGCCGAGTGTAGCTCAGCCAGCATCCGACACAGATGCTAGTTTCATGAGTGACCTACAGGGAATAAAGCTCGCTGATGACAAAGACTCTAATGGACACGCTGAAGAAGCTGTAGATGCTGAACGTCATGATGTTGCTGAGCAGGAACATTTTGAAGAACATATCCAAGGAGATTCTGGGACCAATAGAAGCACTGATGAAGTGATGGGAAGTGTAGAAGAAGCTCAAGAGGAAAAACCTGGAGAAAACGGAAGTGATGTCGCCGTTATGAAAGATGTTGAAGAAACTGTGGGGGATGGTTTTGAGATCGTAAAGAAGAACAATGCCGTGAAAGGTACGGAAGCAGAGATGGTGAATGTTGTCACGATTGAAGAAGATGACAAACCTTGGGTTGACAGCACTGACAAGGGACAACAGAGTGACACAGAAGAGACAGACAGACATCAGGACATCATTGCAGCAGATGGACAGCTCAAACAATCTGCAGTGATAGATGGGAAATACTTTGCTAAGGATTCTGAAGAGGCTGGGACGATGGATGTGACAAAAGATGCCATTGCAGAGAGAATAGAGAAGAATGTTGTTGAAGATGAAAACGCGGTAGAGAAGGTTGAGGAATCTGTGGCAGAGACTGAGACAAACGTTGCACCGGTTAGTTCAGACACCAGCTTCATGAGCGTCTTGCAAGGAATAATGCTTAGTGATGACAAAACTTCTAGAGCAGGCACTGAAGAACACGATGATGTGGATCTTCAGGTTGAAGATCGTTACATTGCACTTGTAAGAGAAGTGAAACTGTCTACCGATGAAAATGGAAACAACAACAATATGAAAAGTGACATAGAAATAGAGACTGTGAATGTCAATGAGATGGATAAAGTTGACAAACTTCCAGTGGACAGTGCCGAGGAGGAAGAACAGAACATTCCAGACGAGAAACCAACAGAAGACTCAGATTCACCAGACACACAGGTCAGACCGACCTCATTAGCCTCTCCTCACACCGCCGTCGTCGAAAACTCTAAACGCCGCAGTAATCTGGATATTTTCCTAAACAGGGGGCACCCACCTGACCTCAACGACCCACCCCTGGTGGAGAGGGTCAACACCCCAGTCGAGGGTCAGCCCACTCTGCTTTCTCTGGCCAGTCAGCTTGCTGTGAACTTGGTGAAGGGCATCAGTCCGGAGTCGGACCTATCTCCCGCTTCCCAGCATGCATCTCCCCCTCCAACAGATACTCCCCCTGCCCAGTCTTCCACAATGGCTACCGAAATCCCAACAGGTAATCACCTTTTTCATCCGACATCTGCGTTTTTGTTTTTTGTTTTGTTGGTTGCTTGCTACAGGGATTAGTAGCTTTAGTAGTGCTGTGGTGTTGATATTGTTCTGTAAATTAATGACCGTGTCTGTAATATTTGGTCTTTAATTTGCCATGTTTTAGGTAATTGTTTAGTTTTTTCTTGTAATTCTTGATACTTTGTAAGTTCGTTTATAATGATACACAATTTCTTCTTTCACATTTATGACATCTGTAAATCATTTAACCAGAATGATAAATGGCTGCTAATGTTGTTGATGCAGAACTAATGCAGCAGTGAATCTAATATTGTTGTTTGATTGGCTACTTTCCATCAATGCAGCAGTGAATTACAGGTCCTGTTTGATTTGCTACTAACCGTCACTGTAATAATTTCTGTATTAAAATGATTGCTTTTTACGCAGATATGGTTCATTGACATATGTATATTTTACAATGTGGAATGTTATTAACATGCTAATCAAGTATGTTTATTTATTTATAGTATTTTAAGTGGATTCAACAATGAAAATGACTCATCTTTCAGAGGAGCCAAGACATAATGGCCGCCTTTCCTCATCATTAAAAAGCACTGCCTCAGAATCCGAAAACTACAATCGTACAGGATGCGATCCCGAAGTGGATATAGTGGTGACACCTGGTGGGGGCAATGACACACGACCAAGATCGCCTTCGTCCATCCCCTCACCAGCAGTGATGCGTTCAAAGAGAGCAGTAAGTAATTCAGGATAATTTTTAAGTCGACACCTCAATACAGTTTATATAGTTGTCTAATCTCAGAATAATTTTGCCAAACAATCCTTGTTGTATTCAACACACGAGAGGTTTGCTTTCTAAAAAACTGAATTTATATTCAATACAGCATGCTAATTCATTTGTGTAGTGTTTTTGCATTTAGATTTGATGAAAAGGAGCAAATTATTAGCTTATGTTTTCTATTCAGATGATTCTCAGAAATTTAATTCTCAAAAGAATGTACAGTGTGATCATCTGTGTTGATGTTGTTGTTTTCCCCACATTCGTAAAAATCACGTTACAAATACCAAGACGTTCTGTCCATTGAAGGCTGAATTTCCCCGACAATTGGCTTAGACCAATTACAAGATGTGACGGCCAAAGTAAATTTTGTTGACAGTCTAAATAAATGTCTACTTTTTCAACTGCAGATAAAACTAAAAGTATTCACATTTTACCCAGTAGAAAGGTGACACAGAGCTTAAAGTCTGTAAGCTGCCGTCATGACTTCAGACCTGATGGTCATGCCTTTGAAAGCAGCATACATTTCTTCTCCAAACATGTAAATTTAAAGAAACTACGTCATTAAAAAACATCCGGGGAACACTTTATCATAGACATAGATTATTTGGTATATTATAAACGTACAACGAAAAACAAAAGGAAAAGTCCCGGTAACCAACATTTGGTTCATGGTCTTGCAGCTAGAGGGCGTGTGTGAGCTGGATGAGGATCGTCAGAGTTCGGACAGTTACCCTGTGACCCCCCGAACCGACAGTCCATCCAGCATGTCCAGCAGTCACTACAGCCGTGGTCAGCAGAGCAACAGAAGCACCAATCTACTCACACCTTTTTCTGTAAGTGGGTCACACAACTGGGTCTTCGAACCAGGTTACACAACTGGGTCATCTAAGTAGGCCACACAACTGGGTCATCTAAGCAGATCACAAAACTGTGTCACCCAAGCAGGTCATGACATTTTTTATTAGTATCCACTCCAATGGGTATCTGTTCATATTTTAAAGCAGACATTCACAGTAAACTATTGGCATATAAAAAATCTGATTACCTTAATACTACAAAATATAGAAAATGTGCACTTTATAATATTTTTATTTACATTTTCACACTGAAATGGGAAATAGCAGTATTACTACAAAAACAGTAACAACCTACATATGTGATGACAATGAATTTTTTATTATTCGTAAATGTACAATTCTAAAATAAGTCAGTATTTTGTAGCAGACCTAAGAAGTGGTTTAAGTACGAGCAGCACATTTTTTTCAGTACTTCCTATTTTATCTCCGTAATTGCAGACTATTTTAGTTTGATGTGGTGACATTGATTCATTAGTGAAATTTCTGTCTGTCTAAACCTTCACAACAGACGAGTCAATTGGCGGTAAGCGTAACTGTTCTTCATATAGCGAGCATTTGGTTTTCCCTCTTTAGACTTTTGGAACCTTCTACGTGGAGCTATATTTTTGACTTTTCAGTTCTGTTTTGTGTTTGGCACCATAATGTGTGTAGACAGTTGCCCTTGTTGCACGTTTTTGTAGAAGTAGACGTCTAGTAACAGTGAATGTACGTCACAGTTGATCTTATACGATTCTCCCTGATTCTGTTCTAAAGAAACCATTCAAGTCTTTACAAATTTATCATAATTTTCGACTCATTTTGTAAACAATTAAACCTGTGCTTTGACATGGTCGATCATTTGTACAGATCAGTTATTTAGTTTTGGTGAAAAACTCATCATAAATTATTTTTAACTTATTAAAATTCTGTTAAAATACAGGGGAAATTAAGAACACGAGTGGCCAGACAGTAGTGTTATTGTTGTCATCTTTATTTGGAGTCAAAAGTTCATAAATATGTAAGGTAAAAACACATGTTGTATTGTAGTCTATAACATACTCTCTGTTGTACGTGTGTTTTTATAATTGAGTAGCGCAGTCAACCTACATTCGGTGTAGGTATAGAAAATGTATAGACACATTTTAATAGTGTAGTTTGTATGTCTCATATGCTCCATTATATGTGTTCATAACTTGCTACTTTATCTTCTAGTTTCCTGGCTTTTTGTCATCCTGGCATTGTTTACAATCCAAACATTTGAATATGTATACAAAATTACTTCGAACATCTGTACAACAATTGGTAATGACCGGTTGATACAATTCACCCGTGTCCTCACATTCTTACTGTCAATTGCCAACAGTTGTGTACATCACTGGGTTCAAGCCAGACATATTTCACATACATTTCTACAATGCTACATATTATGACCACAGGGCAAACTCAATCCAGTTTATATCTACATATTCGGATAATTTAACGGTTACACATTTTACGTTTACTTCTATTATTCTATTCTATGCATGATATATTGTGTAGAACTGTCTGTATTCTAGCAATATTTTGCACATGTAAATAACCTATATAGATCCAGCAATGCTCAGTACATTTTCTGCAACTTTTCTCATTCCCGTGATGCATGATATAGTTCACGTACACATGTGTCTTCAATTCTATATGACTTCCTACAATCCATTTCATATTCCCAGTCTTTGACCAATTACAAGTAACTTTCCACAATCCAATTTTTTTTGAAATTTCATTAAAGTGATCAGTCTTCCTTAAAACATAATTTTTCATGACAATTATTTGATTTCCCATTGGAGCATGTGTTAATTAAAAAATACAGAACATTTAGTGGAAGCATGTAGAGGATAGCTGGACATTCTTTTTCAAAACAACATGACATTAAAAAATAAATGATTCAAACAACTAAAATATTTTCACATCATTAATTTTCAGAGGTGAACTGTCAAAACTGTTGTTTGACCTTTAGATAGATAAATCGTATGATGTTGATATGAACTTTAAAGGTAATTCTTTCAGTAACCTTTAGAGGTGGGTATTTAAACAAAAATACAATGCAGATGTACATCATTTGAAGACCTTTAGGAGTCTTTCCTTACATCAGCCTGTGATACGTGTATGTCGCTAACTAATAGATCTATCACGGACTCACCAATAGCTCTATCAGGGACTCCCTCCCACACAGTGATGGAGGACATGGTGTGAAGGTCAGACAGGCGTAACAAATCCATCAACACAGTACAAAAGATTGATGAGTTATTCGGCCTTCTTCTAATTAATTACTGCCTTCAGTTTGATGACACTGATGCACTCAGTAGCATGAATAAAAAATCAACATTTTCACTAGCTCTGCAGAGGAGTCAATTAATTCTGTATTTTATACTTAAATCTGCAGCATGTGCTTCTTTCCCTGCTCAATAAGTCAACATTTTCGCACTTCTCTTTTTTGACCCTCACTATTTGATCATCCCCAGAGTATGACAAGACACACTAACCAATTTCCACATATTAGTTGTTTGTTAATTTCAGTGAAATACTTTAATACACATTAAAATATATTTAACTGGTTCCACCAAAACCATCATTGAAGAATGGCAAAAGTTATCCAACAAATAAAAACATGAATTTGCACGTAATTCCTAAGTCCTTCACAAATTATAATTCGAAGGTCAATGAACCTAATTTGCATTGTGCTAAATCAATTGTGGCCCTGATAACGGAGAAAGATTTAGATGTGTCCAATACACATCCACTTGTGTCAACCTATATGTCAACTGTCATTGTCTCCTGTAACTAGCAGCTCATCAAAGAAGGTCGTTGACTGCATGTTGTGCAGGTTGTACAGGTTTATCTAATCCATCAGCTCTATACAAATGGTTGATCTGTTGTTTGGTCCATGACTGAAGCAGAAATCACCTCAATCAAACTGACAATGGTGTGGCAATTATGCCTCCATGCAAAATTTATGCATGTAGTTATATTCTGATTTTTATGATATTGTAAATACTTATTGAGTTGGTTCCAGTACAAGATGGCGGACATCTTATGAGTGAATGAATCAGTAGTTGTTTTGCATTTTATATTGAAGGAAACTAATGTAATTTTTCTTAAACATTTGTGAATAGTGTTCGAGGAGGATTCAGATGTTTTAGTTTAACATTGCTGCATATATCTTATAGTGCTGCTCATAGGTTACATGCAGCAATTTCACTGACCAATTGAAATTCAAATTAAATCGTGCAGTTTTACAAAATAAGGTAATTTACATTACATGATTTAAAAAATTACAAGTAAAACAAAGTTGATGTTGTAAAAAATTACATTGAAGTAAAACTCCATCGCAGACGAACAAACGTAATTCTTTCTTGTCCCCACCAGGTGAGTACCGAGAGCATGATGAGTTACTATAGCGACGCCGGAGAAGGGAATTATGGGAAGATTCCAGTTACAGGCGAGATACAGTTCGGCTTGGATTACAACTACAAGAATAGTGTCTTTGAAGTAGCAATTCGTCAGTGCAAGGACATAGCCGTGGTCGACACAAAGAAAAAGAGATCTGATCCGTAAGTAGGCTCAGCTGTTCATTATTGAGAACAATCTGCAAGAATATTTCACTGAACGATGAAGACTATCTAGTAATCCAAGTGTGGAAATTCATTTCTAAAATGTTGTGTTATTATTCAAGCAATTCACCATGAATAATATAATATAAACAGTGTTTTTGAATGTCATCAGGGTAAAGATTTGTCAGTGTGTTTGTGCTTGAGAAATAATTATTTGACTGCGTATTTGGTTGTAAGTTATGCAAGAACACACCTGGGCATGTGAGGGTGGGAGTGGATTGTTTCTGTCTCATTAGTTTTGCCCCAAATTTTGGCTGACCAGTCAAATGTCATAGTTGACGTAATTGTAACATCTCGTGACAGTGACTTGACAGTGACGTCCGGATGTTAATCAGTTTGGCGGTGGAAATGTCACAAAGTTCATCTGACCTACACCAAGGGTATCTCTGTCAGTCACAATCTGTCACTTCTAATGTCACTCTGAATGTAGCTAACGAAGCTCAGTATTGAGACGGCTGCATTAAAGGTTAGTTCCCGAGTCATCTGAACAAACCAAGTGTCTGCAACAACCTTGTAATGTCAGGACTTGGCTGAATAGACAGAATTGTTACTTGCTAATGAGGCTGTTTGTGATACTAGTGCCATGGCCACTGTGAAGTGTGTCTGTGCTGTCAATCAGGTGACGTGATAAAGAGAGTAAATGTCTTCAGATGTGGAACCAGGTCAAGAATAGAAGTTAGGGCAGCCATTAAGTAGTAATTGGTCTTGTTTTGTCTCTATATTCCCCAGGCTTCCTCCCGTCCTTCTCTCATCTTTCCATCCGTATATCCCTTCCCCTTGTCTCAACTCTCTCCCCCTACCACTACTTCATTTCTGCCTTTCCCCCTCCCTCTCCTAGTTCCTTACCTCCTCCTTCCTTTTGTATTTTCATCCTGCCTTTTCTATTTATGCCCCTCCCTCGTACCTTCTACGTCATTCTCTTCCCCTTACTCTCTCGCTCAGATCCTTCCATTTGTCCCATTTTCCCTGGCTCTCCCTCTCCCCCCACCTCCATCCTTCTCTCCACCCTCACCCTGGCTGGGCCTAGCATAACTCCTTCCCCTCCTTCCCTCTCCCTCTGTATTTCTAAGGTTTTGAGACACATTTTGACAGAGTTGTTTCAGAAACATCTTCATATGATATACTCCAAATAAAGCAGTTGAATTATCAAGTCATAAAAATCAACAACAATATGTAATTTATTTCTGAAAATGTTCATCCAGTTGGAAGAATAAAATGTTCCAAAAATGTCTTATTTCACAACTATTGATGTTAGTTGAAACGTTGATGTGAGTAAAAATTTAATAGTTGTGAAATAAGAAGTATCTGTTTTGTTTTTAGTCTGTTAACAAAAGATTATAGTGGTGAACATTTCTGGGGGAAATATTAAATTACACTTCACTGCTCCAGGAATTTATATCCAGTATCATAACAATACAGAACTATGATTTACTTTTACCTGCCCCATTTACAGGTAAACATATTGCTATTACAGGTACGTCAAGACTTACCTGTTGCCAGACCGGACCAAGAACGGGAAGAGAAAGACGAGGGTGAAAAAACACACCCTGAACCCTGTCTTCGACGAAATCTTAAAAGTAATAACTTGTGCCTTCTAGTGGTGTAGTTCAACAATATCTAGGGGCTGTACCAAGAGTAAGGAATCTCGTATTCCCACACGAGATGACAGGGTTATGGAACGTGTGTTAATTTAAATAATGATTATTTACAGGTGTAAATATTAGTGGACTCTCAATAACCCGAAGACATATTTGTCCACATTGAATCTAAAGTTTGCAGCAGGAAATGTTTGTTGCCTAACAAGTGGGTACATGGGTCAGAATACAGTAATGGTACACATTGTCCATGTTACAAATTGCCATGGTTACCACTGCACTGCATTTTCATACTTTAAGCCTATTCTGCCGGATTTTACCTTGAAACAAATTTCATTTAGCTATAAAGCTCTTTTATTATGTTACCTTCTAACCATTTCAAATCTACCTCTTACCCTACACTAAACTAAACTAATGTATTTGTATATTTGGCCATGTTATCTAATGCTCTCAGCCAGCATGGTAAATGTAGTATCGTTACTTAAGAGAACCCCAAACTTTTATCGAGGACAACAGATTTCCTGCATATCTAATACTCTGTAAGTCTAATCAGGATGTCATGGCCATATTTACCTCAATTTATTGTCCACTGTCACCTAATAACTTCACGTTGTCATCTTTTAACCTTGAAGAATGTTATCCCGGCTTTGATTGTCATTAAGTCAGTTACTTCCTGCTTCAGAATGTACACACGTTGCACCTAAGTTATGCATTTTAATTTAGAAGTAAAATATCCCATTTTTATGTAGCTGTGTTCAGACCAATATACTGGGTTGACTAAACCTTTGTAAATTTACTGTGCCCAAGAACCTGACCATGAAGTGTGGATATTTTTTCACGCGATGTCTTAAGACTTAAGGGGGCAAGGGATGTGGAGTTCTGTTTTAGTCAGTTGTGGTCAATTTTAATGCCAGCTGCCTAAGATTTTAGGGAAATCACTATAGAGGTTCAAAATGAAAATAATTATTTAGAAAAAAGTTTTGGTTTCCATGGAAACGGTGGCCCTTTTGGATTTGTTTTAAATATTTTTCAACGTTTTGTTGTCTTAAGACTTAAGCGCTGCAATTTGACATGTCATGTGACGTCACCGTCGTGTCTTTCTCAGTATCACGTCACCAAGAGTGAGTTGGAGACACGCACTCTGTGGGTGACAGTGTGGCACAATGACACGTTTGGACGCAACGACTTCCTGGGGGAGGTGACACTGCCCCTTGACTACTACGAGTTCGGGGACAGCTCCGCCCAGTGGTACAAGCTCCAGGAGCGGGTAGGTGGAGCATTTCCTGCTCCTTAGGTGGAGCACTTCCTCCTCCTTCCCCGGCTCTGGGCGGTCTAAGTTTAAGTTGCACGTGATATTCTGGGATCTTTGGTGACTTTTCATGCACATTATTTTCTCCATATCTGTAGTTTTAGAAGAGATAAAGTATATTTTTTAAAGAAATGAATACTATTAATACTACAATAATACTAGTTATATAAGTATAAATAGTCCACAAGTGTAAATATGTCTACTAAGTTGTATTTACTGAGCTTGAAATTAAATTTATTATTTTTCCCCTGCCAAATAGTCAGTTTGTAAACGCAACCTTTTCTTGTCATTGATTACAAATGGCTATAAATGTTTTAAAGGTTCCTGCATTACACCAAATCAAGTCGAGCAAAGTTCAATTGATTTAGTCAGTTCCCCTCACATTTACCTACTGTCCGTGGTTATTATGGAAAAGATATTCTGTTTAAGTAATTTTAGGTTCAATATATTGAACTGTTATGAAAGTAGTGATATAACAATTTAAAAAAAGATCCAGATGTAATGTTACTGAATGAAGAATGTATATTGGATATCAAAATATATTAATGTTCACAGACGATTTTTAATGAATAAGACATAGTCTGCTGGATGTGTAAATTCAAAGGTTATAGATCATGTTATTAATATGACAAATATAAAATGGGTGGATAAATAAAAATACTTTTGATATACTAATGACTTACTTTCTTATCTTCTTGCTCTCTGGGTTTTATGCAATGGACGGCGATATACAAAGTCATGTGATATTGGTAAACAGTATCAGGAGCATGTAATAAAGTAATATTTCACAACATTGTTGTAAATAACCAATAACTTTGGAGTATATTTTAAAATTATTACCTGGCACCAGAAACAACACGTAAAAATTGCTTTGCCTTAGCTTGTTTATTAGATATGTATCACAACTGTAGAAGTGAAACATAGTCCTTTCATGACTATTATTCTGTGTCATTCTACAGCCCAAACCAGCAGAGGACGAATATGGGGTAATTATACAGAGTGCACATACTGCTTTAACCTCTCCTTTCTGGTGCAAATCATGTTCTTTTTGCATGTGATTGCTCCTAACTGCTCTCTATGCTTTGTCTGTGATAGAAAAGCATGCAAAATGTTAGAATTGTTTCCGTAAAGTTGATTTCGTTTATTCCCAGTAAATGTGTTATTGTATTTGGTACGTCTGATTGGGTTTTATTCATTCCTGTTTTGTTTTTCTGGGTTTGCATGTTTTGCATGTTGGTTTTTTGTCTATAAAGTGATATAAATCTTGAAAAAAATTTAAGCATACTTGTAACTTTTTTCACTGAGGAAGTTTTTCAAATATAAATGGTTAGTTTTGTTTTTTAATAGGTTTCAACTAATTGCATTCTCATGTGCAGTAGGTTTGCCTGAGCGTGTGCAAAATAGCTTGAAACTAATAAAGATCTTTTATTATTTTGAAACTACTAAATAAAATTGTCAGGTGATGTACATATTATTTATAAAAAAAACTAAGATAGCCTTTTCACTGGTTCTCATGTTGCATTTCGTACATGGCTATCACTGTAAATAGTGCTTTCACTTTCAGTTTGGTTGCTTTTCACGTTTGTTTCATCCAATTATTTTCAGTGAACCAATAATTGGCCTCTCCTCAAACAGAAACCTCTGTCAGTGTTCACCTGTGAAAAGAGACCTGACGTGTTCCTTTCATTTCCTCTACTTTCACTTTTGTTTTATTGCATTACTTTTGTTACCACTGTGAATGGTTTCTCCTGGCACAGAGCCCTCTGCTAGTGCTCACCTTTAAAGAGGACATATTGCTCTTTTTTCTCAGCTACTTCCAGTTTTGTTTTATCAAATTACTGTTAAGTATGTCTGGTATCAGTATTTCAGTATGACTGGTTTCTTTTAATACAGATCCTTCTGCCACTGTCGGTTTTTACTTAAATACTGAATTACTGCCATTATATGATCACTTAAATGATACCTGCATGTCATATTCATTAGTTCAGCTAATTTCACTTTCATTTTATCCAATCACTTTCACTATAACCATGACTGGTTTCCCCCAATACAGAACCCTCTGCCGCTGTCCCTGCTGACCTACAAGGGAGACCTGAACCTTTCCCTAAGGTTTGTCAGCCCCGAGAACATCCCTGGTCGCAAGAAGGATGGTCGATGCGGTTCCAAAGGCTCCCTCCATGTTCTCATCAAGCAGGCGAGAAACTTGACCGCCGTCCGAGCTAACGGTTCATCGGACCCCTTCTGCAAAGGGTATGTTGCCCATCAACACATGCAGTAACCTGTAGTATAATTTTTAGCATTTTAATTGCATTTTTAATGCTTACCCAGGTAATTGATTTTATTGCAGAAAATAAGTTATTTTCAATAACTTTATTTGTATCGATTACGTGTTTAATAATTATATTTTGGTCATATTGGAATAGGTGTTTATACCCAGAAACTTGGTGATATATAAAATAAAGCTGTTATTATATACGGAAAGATGTGGTCGCGAGTGTCACAAAAATTTTCAATTTATTGTGGACCATCCCTAAATTATCCAACAGAGAACACTAATTATTATTAGGATGAATTTGTAAAGCTTAATGATAATAACAATGCGTCAATATTTCCATCCAGCCCATAAACCATTGTGATGGCCCCTGTGTGTGTGTTCTCATCCTGTTGTAAATATGCAATGTTGGATGTAGCTTCAAGTTCTTAGAATTTAAAATGGGACCAACAAAAAACCATTGACTCGAGGAGGCATCTTTATTAACTGTCACAGTTCTTAGAATTTAAAATGGGACCAACAAAAAACCATTGACTCGAGGAGGCATCTTTATTATCTGTCACAGTTCTTAGAATTTAAAATGGGACCAACAAAAAACCATTGACTCGAGGAGGCATCTTTATTATCTGTCACTGTTCTTAGAATTTAAAATGGGACCAACAAAAAACCACTGACTCAAGGAGGCATCTTTATTATCTGTCACTGTTCTTAGAATATAAAATGGGACCAACAAAAAACCACTGCCTCGAGGAGGCATCTTTATTATCTGTCACTGTTCTTAGAATTTAAAATGGGACCAACAAAAAACCATTGACTCGAGGAGGCATCTTTATTATCTGACAAAGTTCTTAGAATTTAAAATGGGACCAACAAAAAAACATTGACTCGAGGAGGCATCTTTATTATCTGTCACTGTTCTTAGAATTTAAAATGGGACCAACAAAAAACCATTGACTCGAGGAGGCATCTTTATTATCTGTCACTGTTCTTAGAATTTAAAATGGGACCAATAAAAACCCACTGACTCGAGGAGGCATCTTTATTATCTGTCACAGTTCTTAGAATTTAAAATGGGACCAACAAAAAACCACTGACTCGAGGAGGCATCTTTATTATCTGTCACTGTTCTTAGAATTTAAAATGGGACCAACAAAAAACCATTGACTCGAGGAGGCATCTTTATTATCTGTCACAGTTCTTAGAATTTAAAATGGGACCAACAAAAAACCATTGACTCGAGGAGGCATCTTTATTATCTGTCACTGTTCTTAGAATTTAAAATGGGACCAACAAAAAACCATTGACTCGAGGAGGCATCTTTATTATCTGTCACTGTTCTTAGAATTTAAAATGGGACCAATAAAAAACCACTGACTCGAGGAGGCATCTTTATTATCTGTCACTGTTCTTAGAATTTAAAATGGGACCAATAAAAAACCACTGACTCGAGGCATCTTTATTATCTGTCACTGTTCTTAGAATTTAAAATGGGACCAACAAAAAACCACTGACTCGAGGAGGCATCTTTATTATCTGTCACTGTTCTTAGAATTTAAAATGGGACCAACAAAAAACCACTGACTCGAGGAGGCATCTTTATTATCTGTCACAGTTCTTAGAATTTAAAATGGGACCAATAAAAAACCATTGACTCGAGGAGGCATCTTTATTATCTGTCACTGTTCTTAGAATTTAAAATGGGACCAATAAAAAACCATTGACTCGAGGAGGCATCTTTATTATCTGTCACAGTTCTTAGAATTTAAAATGGGACCAACAAAAAACCACTGACTCGAGGAGGCATCTTTATTATCTGTCACAGTTCTTAGAATTTAAAATGGGACCAATAAAAAACCACTGACTCGAGGAGGCATCTTTATTATCTGTCACAGTTCTTAGAATTTAAAATGGGACCAACAAAAAACCACTGACTCGAGGAGGCATCTTTATTATCTGTCACAGTTCTTAGAATTTAAAATGGGACCAACAAAAAACCACTGACTCGAGGAGGCATCTTTATTATCTGTCACAGTTCTTAGAATTTAAAATGGGACCAACAAAAAACCACTGACTCGAGGAGGCATCTTTATTATCTGTCACAGTTCTTAGAATTTAAAATGGGACCAACAAAAAACCATTGACTCGAGGAGGCATCTTTATTATCTGACAAAGTTCTTAGAATTTAAAATGGGACCAACAAAAAACCACTGACTCGAGGAGGCATCTTTATTATCTGTCACAGTTCTTAGAATTTAAAATGGGACCAACAAAAAACCATTGACTCGAGGAGGCATCTTTATTATCTGTCACAGTTCTTAGAATTAAAAATGGACCAAAAAAACCATTGACTCAAGGAGGCATCTTTATTATCTGTCACAGTTCTTAGAATTTAAAATGGAACCAACAAAAACCACTGACTCGAGGAGGCATCTTTATTATCTGTCACAGTTCTTAGAATCTAAAAAAGGACAACAAAAACCCACTGACTCGAGGAGGCATCTTTATTATCTGTCACTGTTCTTAGAATTTAAAATGGGACCAACAAAAACCACTGACTCGAGGAGGCATCTTTATTATCTGTCACTGTTCTTAGAATTTAAAATGGGACCAATAAAAAACCACTGACTCGAGGAGGCATCTTTATTATCAGTCACTGTTCTTAGAATTTAAAATGGGACCAACAAAAAACCATTGACTCGAGGAGACATCTTTATTACCTGTCACTGTTCTTAGAATTTAAAATGGACCAACAAAAAACCACTGACTCGAGGAGGCATCTTTATTATCAGTCACTGTTCTTAGAATTTAAAATGGGACCAACAAAAAACCATTGACTCGAGGAGACATCTTTATTACCTGTCACTGTTCTTAGAATTTAAAATGGACCAACAAAAAACCACTGACTCGAGGAGGCATCTTTATTATCTGTCACAAACTGTTTCAGTTACCTGCTGCCGGACAAAGTACGTCGCATCAAACAGAAGACACCCGTACTAAAGAAGAACTGTAATCCAGCCTGGAATCACACGATGATATTTGACAACGTCTCTTGGGACGAACTGAGAGATTACTGTCTTGAACTCACCATCTGGGATTTCGACCGATTCACCAGTAACGACTTCCTCGGTGGCGTAAGACTCAACCTCGGCTCCGGTAAGTGAAACTACTACTTGACTTTATAATATTTGAGTGTGTGAGTGCATGCATGCATTCATGCATGCATGTGCATATATGCACCAAATTACAAGTCACGCTAAGTCAATCAATCAATCAATCAATCAATCAATCAATCAATCAATCAATCAATCAATCAATCAATCAATCAATCAATCAATCAATCAATCAATCAATCAATCAATCAATATATTTATTTTCTAGAACCGAACATAAAACAGAACATAGTAAAAAGAATAGAAAAATGTATATACTGAAGACATTATTTTATGCATCTGTATACCCATATCAAATTGTAACTATTTAATTAATCAATTATTAATCAATTGTAACATAAGTAAATTTTGCTAAAATGGTATAGTAATAATACATCTGATAATACTGAATAAGTTTTGACAGCACATTTATTTAAGAGTAGCTCTCTCTTTATGTATTTATATTGATTTTTAACTGATTAACAAATGAATATTGACAGGTAATGAGTTCATATTTGTACACCAGGAGTTGACAGACATTGAGATTTAACATTAGTGCGCACGCACTGTCATGCAAATTGACATTCTAATCAGGAAGAATATGTTGTGGTTTAATTCCTGGCAATTCAAGAAAATAAATCCTCCATCTAAGTAATTTTATGTTCAAGATATTGAACGGTTATGAAAATATTGATAGAACCATTTTATAAAAATTACTAGACCAGGAAGACACAATGTAATGTGACTGAAGAAATAGTGGATATTGGAGATCAAAATGTATTCATTTTCATAGAGGATTATAAATGAAAGAGAATCAAGATTATCTACTCGATATGAAAATGCAGAGAGTATTGCGTAACAAGCCAAACTGTACTCTAGTTCATTATCCTGGCCTGGAAGTTATCATCCCGACACAGCTACCAGCCGCCCTAGGAAAGTGACTAGTGTTTAGTATTATGGACGCCTGTGTTTTCAATGTAAATACTGATCTGCTTGAAAGGTGTATTAATATTATGGGCTGCAGGGCCCGAGGAAGTGATTAATGTCATTTCTGCCTTACCTCCGGGAGAGACTGTTGATATAGGTTAAATAATTAATTAGACATGTTCGCTTGTCACATCAGTTTGGTTAAAAAGTAGGCCAGATCAGATGATATAAGAAATCTGTCACTTAGTCTGACAAAACATGGGCTTTCACATAAAACAGTTACATCATGATAATAACCCAATTTTTTTGGTATACCAATCCAAATCAGCAATAAAAAACGAAAGAAGAAATAGATGATTACATGTTTTAAAATAGACCTATCTATTGTGGGACCTGTTGACAATGTTTGTCAGGCCATCAATAATTGATGTTGAACACAGTGTGTCAATGTTGTTGTCGTCTATGACAATAATATCTGACAAATGAGTCTGCGTGATAACAGCATTCGTGAAAAATTGGTTTAGCAGATGTTGTGCCTTGCCAGTGTTGTAATGTGCATACATTATTTATGTAAACATCATTGTGTGCATACATTTGATTGTGATGTAGACAAATGGTAACATGTGTGATCCTCAATTTCTTTCTAGTCAGTTTTTTACACACCAAAATAATAAGCTCAAAAGGAAATCCATAATTAAGCAGAATGTTATTTTTAAAAGGCTTCTGCCTTATCACAGAGGACATTATTTCTGTGACACTTATCACACATGATATTATTTCTGTGACACTTATCACAGAGGACCTTATTTCTGTGACACTTTTTAAAAGTAGCACAGTGGATATTAAACCCGATATTTTTAAATATATAACATGACTGATAAATGTCTTTTTAAAGAGCAAAATTAGTCTGATGAACTTACACGAATGTTAGTGGTTCTAATTAATAGTTGACTGGACTACAGCAACTAACACCTAAGAATATTGGCAATTTTTGTTTGTTTATGAGTCATGATACTTAAGGGGCCTATGTTTCTCACTGTCACTGTCTCTTGTTGCATTGGAGTCTGGTTGTCTATCAAATCAAATCAACTTAAAACTAGCTATTGTTACATACATACTAGCTATTGTAACATACGTTCTTATACCGTAGAAATGGCCTTGTTTGGTTCGTCTCCTACGGGAAGTTCAAATCATCATTTCCCAACCACATTTCTTAAAACTAAGCTTAACATCAACAAAACATCATCTCTCTGTAGCTGCCCCCAAAATCTGGAATCAACTCCCTGCCACTATAAATAATCTAAAACTGTTGCCTCTTTTTTGCAAAACAAAACCTCCAGACTTATCACCGTCCCTCCTTAAACCGTCTGTCTTCCCATGTTCCAATGATAACTATTGCACATCCCCATTCATGATTCTCGTATGTTGCACTACGAGCCGAGAATCCTCAGGATATATACGTCATAGGAGTTTATGAAATATTAGTGTTATTATCAGTGAAGTGGGCTTTGTATCTGTAAAAAATAATTAATATACATGTATTATATTGCTTGTACAGTGCATCAATCCACCATGTGGGAATTAGCATTATATAATTTTTTTATTATTATTACTGTGTCTCATAAGTGAGTGAGGTCTGTCCGTCTGTTCCAGGGAAAAGTGGAGGGAAGGAGGTAGATTGGATGGACGCGAAGGGGGATGAGACCTCCATCTGGCAGGCCATGCTTGACCGACCCAACTACTGGATAGATGGGACGTTGATGGTCCGTCCCAATATGGACCGTCGCAAGTAGACCACAGACCCAGCTAATGGATAGATGGGACCTTGATGGTCTGCCGCAATATGGATCATAGGCCACACCCATCTGTTGTATATACGGGACTGTGGTGGTCCTTCCCAATATGGACCATTGCAAGTAGACCACAGACCCAATTACTGATTGATGGGACCCTCAAGGTTTGCCCCTAACAAGGACCCTCACAGCAGAATGACCTAAGATAATCAACAAACTAGAGTTATTGTTCCAAGAGGGGTGAAGTATGTGGATAACGTTGGTGGTAAATAACCCCCTAGATAACAAATGTTCAACTGGATAATTTGGGTTTATGGCCCCAGTGTGTTCCATCTTGTGATCTGTTGGTGAGAAAAGACATAGTTTGATTTCTGTCAAGAGAATAATCTAGGTGCAAACCAATCTATGCCAAATGTTGCAAAATGTTCAGGAGATAAGTTATTGTTTGCTGTGTAATATAATGAGTGATAATTTTGGTTGTGTTGTATGTTGTTTTGGTGGCGATCATAAGGGTTTCCTCACAAAAAGTAATCTCAATTTCACAGGAGTATGGTGTAAAAATGGGTACACACAAAACAAGGTAGATGAACCGTGTAATTCAGTTTCCTGATGGGAATCGTTTCGAGTTTGCTGCACATTTTTTATGCAAATGTGTCACTATTGTATACATTGTTCAGCGAATGTCTTCATGCAGTAAGTTACCCTACTAATACTACTGTATATTTTGTATCAATTTAGAAAACTAAAACACGAACCTACAGCGTTATACTGTTTGTATTGTGTTACACTGTATTTTATACATAATTATATTATCCAGATATTTTATTGGTTTTGCTCCTATGATGACAATAGCATCAGCTACCACAACAAATATATATTCTTTACATCGGACATTATTTCATACATGGTTACAGCCACTGCGGTACTAAGTGTCATCTGTACTGTGGCTGCTACTTTTGCTGTTTTACTAACAACTGCTGTTTGCTAACAATCAGCTATAATTTTCTATGTATATACACTATGGGAAAGTGAGCTACATGACAATGGTGCAGTTTTATGAATATAGCGTGGTGTATAGGAACATGTAACTTATATATACACATTATAGATATGTCAGTTATATCTATGGCCAACGAAAAAGTAAGACAATTTTTCTACCAAGTACAACGTATTGGTATTGGGTCATTTTAAAGGTAATTAAAAGGTAATTTTGAATGGTGCCTTAGGTTTTTAAGGTCACTGCAAAATACTCCAGGCTCCAAAAACATGTTTTGGTTTTGAATGAGAACTACCATACTGTCTAAATTTTAAGAGTGCAAGAACAAGTTTGCATGCATGATTGTGTAATGTATGTATGTTATTAAAATGACCGATATGTACATTTACAATACACCTGTCATTGTTATTGAACATCAAAGACAGACATATAAGCAACGGCAAATCATCTCAAGTCACAACTCAACTGAACGCTCTGTTTATTCACGTGTGAAGATTACGAAAATACTTCCAAATGTATTTTCTCAATGGGAGAGTTCTGACACACAGACACTGGTTGGATCAACCACATGTTGACAAGTGTCACCAATGATGTTGTCAGTGATGTTGATGTCCTCATATCCGACAGTGTTTGGGACCTTAGAGTCAATCCACGCCATTTTTGTTCACTGCATATGGTACTTGGCTGTCCGTCCGTTTACACGTATTGTAATGTCCAGTGACCGTGGATCTTTGCGGTTCTTCCTACAGGTTATACGGCCTTCTAGTTTTTCTCCTGCAAACAACCACAAGTCGACAACAGTGAAAGAAACTACAGCACCCCAGGAAACGTGGAGTCAAGGACTTGCTTACTGTCTACATACACATATTTGCATTAATTCCTAAACCTCTGCTCCCATAGAATTAGTACTTATGATAACTTCAGATTGAAAGACAAGACTGCAATTTTATGACAATGGTATGAACATTATAATAACCATATTTTATTTATTTATATTTTATTTTAATAATGGTTTTGAATATCTATTTATTTATGCAACTGACAGGCTATCAAATTTTTATTATTAGTGCTTTGGCAACAACTGCAAAAATTATTCCCAAGCCAGCATTTCATGACAAAACACATGACACAAGATGGAAAATACACTGACTTTTAAATACAAATTAAAAGTAGGCAAATTTTACTCGACGGTGAACAAGGACTATTTACTTGGCAAAGCCTAACTTCTTGGATAAAAAGTGAATAACAAAAAGCTAAATGGCTCGGTATTATTTACATATTTTAGAATATCTGACTACCGGGATATTCTCAATAACTTACTGTTTTCTGATATGTTTTATTTTATCACTTCAGTTAATTTTTTTAAATGTCGCCTCTATTTTCATTGTGTTTTATTTGTATTCTGTTCCATTGCTTCTAGAAGCCATCATTTCACCATATGAAATCCACTGTCCCTGTGGTCAGATATCACTTCAAAGTCCTCTCTATACATGAGTTCACAAGAACCTTGACATGTCTACACAGTCTGTCATGCATTAATCTGCGTTTCAATTACTGCCAATCCCCGTTCCAGGCCAACATTTAAATTAGCATTGGTCTAACTTCTGGCTGGACATGAACTCTTAATCCTGGACATGTAGTCAGGTGCAACATCCACCTGGCCACCACAAAAATGTCTTCCATCCGAGAAAGCTGGAACCCGAGCTTTCTCTGTTGCTGCACAAACTGTGGAATAGCGATCGCTTCCAGCAAGTGTTAAATTAGAAGGAAATATAGTTTCATTCCACCAGTGTATAAACATCTATCTCTTTAAAGCTGCCTATCCTCCTTAGATTCCTAGCACCTTCATCCATCCATCGCCGACTCGCAAATTGTTACATAATTACGAGTTTGCCTAATCCCTTCGTTTTGTCACGCCACTGAGCTCGATCTTCGAGGATATTGGCGCATAAGAAGTCAACATCATTATTATTATAAAAGGAGCCTATCAATGCTACACATCTATTTTCTGCGAGATTACAACATGTGTTGTCTGCAGCCAATAGTGAATTGCACTGCTCTGTGCCCAGTAGAACTAAACATTTACCTTTGACCACAGACAGCGGCTCTTCCAGCAGAAATAGAGTTTGTTTCCAGTGCGTTGATTTGTGGAACGGACTCGTCGAAAACGATATCTGAAAAAACACCACAAGTGTGAGGGATATACCAGGGTAGTTCACATAGGGTGGCCAAAACAACAGTTGGAAAGTTGGCTCAAAAACTTGACGCAAAAATAAATGGACGGTTGACCTCTCCATAACACGAGGAAGGTTGACCCCAAAAACAAGCGGAAGGTTGATAAAAAACAAGTAGAAGATAACCCCCAAAACCTTGTGGACGGTTGGCCCACAAACAGTGGAAAGTTGACCCCCAAAACCTTGTGGAAGGTTGACCACAAAGCCCAAGTGGAATGTTGGCCACAACTCTTGCTGCACAACCCTCATTTATTGTCACCACAACTTGAAACTTGTGTTACACACCTGTTCTGTGAGATGACCAAAGTCGATGTCGAAGTAACCCACGAAGGCAGTCACGTCTCCATCACGGGTCACGTCGAGTGTGAACGGAGACGTGAAGTCAAGTGAACTCACTTCACACGTGCAGATGTCAATGTCCTGTGGGTAAATGGTACAACTAGTTTCTATAATTTTAATTACATTTAAAGAAAACATGCACATACCATTGTTTCTTTCAGTAATATTTCAATAGACAATTTCTTCATATTCTCAACATCTTCAATTTAAAAAGAAGATCAAATTTGATTAACATTTTGTATATTTAGTTTATAAACATCACGTTGGCCCAACAGCAAAACCCAACCCAGAATAACTATGCAGTGGCGCCATCTTGTGGATAGTTCTGAACACATCAGAAACTGTGTTCCAACGTATTGACAACAAATGTTCATGATTTTGGCAAAACAGTTGGTGAAATACAGGACTCTCCTTTTCACAGAATCGTCACAGATACAATGAAACAAAACATCGAAACTGAACATCTCCTAAATCGGAAAAAACGAAACTATACATTATAAAAAAATCACCCTTTATAGACAAAAGCTGCTGAGCAAACGGAATAAATAATTATGAATCTAAACTACAACGCGGACGTCATACCTTGATCTTACACGAATCAGAAATCACTTTCTCTTTGTTGACAACCAGCACGGACGGATCCACCGTCACCGCGGCCCTCATGCACGTCATACGAAACCCGTAGACATCGTCCCAGAACCGCAGCTCGTTCTTGTGCAGGTCAGTGTCGGCCAGTGCCACCAGGTGGAGACTGCAGTGATCGGGAAGCAGAAGGCCGCCTTTAACAAGGTAGTGGTCACGGGCGTAGAGGACAGTGTCCAGCATCGACTCGTACAGGAGGAAATATCCCATCCACTCCGAGATGATGATGTCCACCTATGCCAATAACGAATCTGATGTCATACTGGTCATTTCAGATAGATATTGCAAAAAATTACAACTCCAAACATGTGCTAAAACTTTAAATTCAACTGTTGCTAGTATCCATTTTGCTTGGAAAATCCCATTGACCTTTGGGGTGGTTTCATTAAGATATAGATAAAAAGCTGTTAAGGAAAATTCATATTTAAATAAAATCTGTTGTTAAATTAAATGGATAAAAATTTTAATGCAAATATCCACTGCCATAATGATGTATTACCAAGGACAATATTTCTATGAAACACCGACGACAATTCCCACTGGCACTTCACGGTGCTGACAGTTTACAGGTTTTCAAGATCACTACTAAATATCAAAATTGATTTTAATGTGAAAAATGAGGTTTAAGAGCTCTTACTAACATTAGAGAAATGGTCTCCTGGGTTCCGTTGGAAAGTGACACATTCTGTTATTCAAACATATAACCTCGGGGTAAGTGGTTTTCAGGTAGTTGAACAGTGTCAAGAATCGTGATCGTTTGGATCAACAAAGAATAATGAATATGTGACGACCGTAGTGCATTTATAGGTGTTATATTACTTGTATTTATTTCTGATAATGTTTTAGTGTTGTCAACACTACTGAACAGAGTTTGTACTTTGGATTTTTAATGTATAAATAATGTGTATTATTAGTAATAGTTTTGTTGTTGTATTTGTTGTATGCTAGTTTGTACGTGGGAATGTAGAAGACAACGAACCTTTGACATGGGAAGTTCCACTTCTTCCATCCTTCCTTTTATCAGCTTTATTTTGTATTCCAAACCATTTTCCCTGCAATAAACCAACAAAATTAACTTTGTATTAATTATGTGGTTACATCATTATGACATACCTGAGTACACAATATAATAAAGAATGCACATTTGACTCAGCAGCATGACGAAACAAAACCGTTTGACAGTCTATGTGCGATTGTAATTTTAAGTCAACAAATATTACGTTATAGTCAAAACATTTGGTACTCCACCAGTCAGGTTGTCATTTGCGCATAACTGGGATTAACTGCGGTTACCACAATCAAGTCTGATGCTGGGTTGGGTTCAAAAACATAGTTGTAATTGTATTTGAAAACAGAAATTTTGTATATTTGTATTTGAACTGAAAATGACAAAAGAGCATGTATTTGTATTTGATTTGTATTTGAAAAGTATTTGCAAATATAATAAAATACACATAAAAATTACCAACAAAAGGTAAAGCATTGACACAAACTGGCTCAGGAGTCAAGACAGAATGTTTTTCACACCGGGTCAACAGTGGGCAGGCAGCACTGAGAAAATTGGCCTACAGTGATATTGGTCAAACATTAGCATCAATGAATGAATGGGAAGCCAGTGAAGCTTATCTACAGCCGCAAAGGCAGGTATTCTCAGGGAAGGTGCTGGAAAGAATCCTTCTGTCACCTGCTGTGTAAACATCCTGGGCAAAGGAACCCAGGTTTCCTCCAGTGCAGGGGAAGAGCTACCCACTAGTTGAACTAAATTGGTACAATAGTACAGATAAGGACAGTCTAGTAAACCTGCCTGCCAGTTAGTCTACAGCAGTCAATCAAGCCAAAGACAAAATTCTACCCACTATGATACACTTGAATTATAATGGAAACACGGGCCAATATGTGAATCATATTTAAATCAAATTTCTAAAATGGCAATGTATTTTTTTAAGTATTTGAAAAAAATGGCAGTATACTTGTATTTGAATTGGAAATGTGTATGTATTTAAATCTGGAAAAGTAATGTATTTGATTTGGCCGAGTCGTATTTGGACCCAACCCTGGTCTGATGGTTACAATACAAACCTGACGATATCCATCGCTTGGTAGATGACGTCCGACTGGTCAACACCTATCACCATTCTGGCCCCCGCCTTAGCTGCAAACATACTCAGAATGCCCGTCCCACAGCCAATGTCCAGGACGACTTTGTCCTGGAAGATGTCGCTATTCCTGCAGATGGCGTCTCTGTAACTCTCTGTCCGAACTCGGTCCTGTTGAATGGGTCGGGAAATGTTGTTACGTTTACACGTCATAACTCTGGATTAGCTTCTCCAATCAGACACAATTATTTACCAGAAAAGAATGTTTTTTTTAAATATGTGCGAGTGTGTTTGGTTACATATATATTGCTTTTATATTATATATCTCGGATAGATATAATTATTAGGAATATTGTAATGACCGTATCGTTATGTAACGTCAGCGTCATCTTTCTGCCTTCTGTCTAGACACAGTGACAGTTTCACTGTAGGAAATACATGCATCGTCACCTTGACCCCTTCACCTTATCTCGTAAGAATCACTGATGACTTCTTTGTCTACTTGTGTTTACAAAGTTTCTATTTTTTTATTTACGTATTTTATGATGGATGGATTTCCCTTTTGGGATTCAAAAATTTGATTGTATTATATTGTATTCTTTCGACCATTCACTCTATACTTTTCAACCGTTTTGGATTCGGCCTGTCCATCCCTGTCCACTCTTTGATGCTATCTTCCCATTTGAACTTCTCATGTCTACCTTTTCTCCTCACTCAACTCATCGTACTTTGCAAGACGGTCTTGACAAAGTCAGATGACCATGAGACGTGACCGTACCATTTCAGTTTGCACTTATTGACCAATGTATTTTCTTATAACAAATCTTGCATAATAAATCTATAAAAAGCACTTCAACTTTTGCGACTATTCTCTGTGACTTTCGATCGTAATGACATGTACATCGGGACATGTGCTAGTTGTTATGATGCACTGTTACAGACCATTTACCTGCAACATCTCCTGGTGAATGCTGAAGTGTCCGTACGTCTCAAAGTAACACTCATCCTCATCAACGGTGATGTTACTGATGTTACTGACGACACACTTGTTCTTACTCGGCTCCATCACTTCCTGTGACATCATCAGGTCCTTCGCCATCAACCTGAACCAACAGAAATTAGGACCTTTGTCATCAACCTGAACCAACAGAAATCAGGTTCTTTGACATCAGCCTGAACCAACAGAAATCAGGTCCTTTGTCATCAACCTGAACCAACAGAAATCAGGTCCTTTGTCATCAACCTGAACCAACAGAAATCAGGACCTTTGTCATCAACCTGAACCAACAGAAATCAGGTCCTTTGTTATCAACCTGAACCAACAGAAATCAGGTCCTTTGTCATCAACCTGAACCAACAAAAATCAGGTCCTTTGCCATCAACCTGAACCAACAAAAATCAGGTCCTTTGTCATCAACCTGAACCAACAAAAATCAGGTCCTTTGCCATCAACCTGAACCAACAGAAATCAGGTCCTTTGTTATCAACCTGAACCAACAGAAATCAGGTCCTTTGACATCAGCCTGAACCAACAGAAATCAGGACCTTTGTCATCAACCTGAACCAACAAAAATCAGGTCCTTTGCCATCAACCTGAACCAACAGAAATCAGGTCCTTTGCCATCAACCTGAACCAACAGAAATCAGGTCCTTTGTCATCAACCTGAACCAACAGATATCATGTCCTTTGTCATCAGCCTGAACCAACAGAAATCAGGTCCTTTGTCATCAACCTGAACCAACAGAAATCAGGTCCTTCGCCATCAACCTGAACCAACAGAAATCAGGGTTTTTTTCATCAACCTGAACAAACAGAAATCAAGACCTTTGTCATCAACCTGAACCAACATAAATCAGGTCCTTCGCCATCAACCTGAACCAACAGAAATCAGGTCCTTTGTCATCAACCTGAACCAACAGAAATCAGGTATTTTGTCATCAACCTGAACCAACAGAAATCAGGTGTTTTGTCATCAACCTGAGCCAACAGAAATCAGGTACTTTGTCATCAACCTGAACCAACAGAAATCAGGTCCTTTGCCATCAACCTGAACCAACAGAAATCAGGTCCTTCGCCATCAACCTGAACCAACAGAAATCAGGTATTTTGTCATCAACCTGAACCAACAGAAATCAGGTGTTTTGTCATCAACCTGAGCCAACAGAAATCAGGTACTTTGTCATCAACCTGAACCAACAGAAATCAGGTCCTTTGTCATCAACCTGAACCAACAGAAATCAGGACCTTTGTCATCAACCTGAACCAACAGAAATCAGGTCCTTTGTTATCAACCTGAACCAACAGAAATCAGGTCCTTTGTCATCAACCTGAACCAACAAAAATCAGGTCCTTTGACATCAGCCTGAACCAACAGAAATCAGGACCTTTGTCATCAACCTGAACCAACAAAAATCAGGTCCTTTGCCATCAACCTGAACCAACAGAAATCAGGTCCTTTGTTATCAACCTGAACCAACAGAAATCAGGTCCTTTGACATCAGCCTGAACCAACAGAAATCAGGACCTTTGTCATCAACCTGAACCAACAAAAATCAGGTCCTTTGCCATCAACCTGAACCAACAGAAATCAGGTCCTTTGCCATCAACCTGAACCAACAGAAATCAGGTCCTTTGTCATCAACCTGAACCAACAGATATCATGTCCTTTGTCATCAGCCTGAACCAACAGAAATCAGGTCCTTTGTCATCAACCTGAACCAACAAAAATCAGGTCCTTTGCCATCAACCTGAACCAACAGAAATCAGGTCCTTTGTCATCAACCTGAGCCAACAGAAATCAGGTCCTTTGTCATCAACCTGAACCAACAGAAATCAGGTCCTTCGCCATCAACCTGAACCAACAGAAATCAGGGTTTTTTTCATCAACCTGAACAAACAGAAATCAAGACCTTTGTCATCAACCTGAACCAACATAAATCAGGTCCTTCGCCATCAACCTGAACCAACAGAAATCAGGTCCTTTGTCATCAACCTGAACCAACAGAAATCAGGTATTTTGTCATCAACCTGAACCAACAGAAATCAGGTGTTTTGTCATCAACCTGAGCCAACAGAAATCAGGTACTTTGTCATCAACCTGAACCAACAGAAATCAGGTCCTTCGCCATCAACCTGAACCAACAGAAATCAGGTATTTTGTCATCAACCTGAACCAACAGAAATCAGGTGTTTTGTCATCAACCTGAGCCAACAGAAATCAGGTACTTTGTCATCAACCTGAACCAACAGAAATCAGGTCTTTTGTCATCAACCTGAACCAACAAAAATCAGGTCCTTTGTCATCAACCTGAACCTACAAAAATCAGGTCTTTTGTCATCAACCTGAACCAACAAAACTAGGTTCTTTGTCACCAACCTGAATCAACAAAACTAGGTCCTTTGTCATAAACCTGAATCAACAAAAATCTAGGTCCTTTGTCATAAACCTGAAACAACAAAAATCAGGTCCTTTGTCATAAACCTGAAACAACAAAAATCAGGTCCTTTGTCATAAACCTGAAACAACAAAAATCAGGTCCTTTGTCATAAACCTGAAACAACAAAAATCAGGTCCTTTGTCATAAACCTAAAAAAACAGATATCAGCACATGTTATGCCCGACTTGGGTATCTTTAGTAGCCCTGCAGATGGCAACACTCGATCGGAATAAGAATACAAAACAGTGCAGTTTATATGTATTTACACAGACTACACAATGACCTCGTGTTAAAAAGACCCTACACAATGTGGCCTGGACCAGACACAGCAAGATGACAACGTACACAAGTGAGTGACAAAGTCAAAAAGATGACACAAGTACTGGAGTAGGACTGACCAGGGCGTCACAGTGGATCAGGGTATTATCTCACCAATGTTGCTAAGCATTCTTAAATCGAATTTCGCACTTTAAAATCACTTTTAATCATTAACTGTGATCTTGAATACGTGAAAACTGTCAACACACGTCACGCCAACTGTCAACACACGTCACGCCAACATGCATTGGTGTGGAAATGATGTCTTCTGTACTGTGGTAATGCATATTTGTGTTTTGAAAACAAATCATCTAAGTTACAAAAAAATTGTGTTTAATCATGAATTTTCCTTAAGTGGTCTTTATCGTAGTGAAACGTTCCACAGGTCCCCAGTGGAACACACTGTCAAAAGAAAGTGATGCTGTGTAATGTCTCCCCATTTCAAGTCCCCAGTGGAACACACTGTCAAAAGAAAGTGATGCTGTGTAATGTCTCCCTATTTCAAGTCCCCAGTGGAACACACTGTCAAAAGAAAGTGATGCTGTGTAATGTCTCCCCATTTCAAGTCCCCAGTGGAACACACTGTCAAAAGAAAGTGATGCTGTGTAATGTCTCCCTATTTCAAGTCCCCGGTGGAACACACTGTCAAAAGAAAGTGATGCTGTGTAATGTCTCCCTATTTCAAGTCCCCAGTGGAACACACTGTCAAAAGAAAGTGATGCTGTGTAATGTCTCCCTATTTCAAGTCCCCAGTGGAACACACTGTCAAAAGAAAGTGATGCTGTGTAATGTCTCCCCATTTCAAGTCCCCAGTGGAACACACTGTCAAAAGAAAGTGATGCTGTGTAATGTCTCCCTATTTCAAGTCCCCGGTGGAACACACTGTCAAAAGAAAGTGATGCTGTGTAATGTCTCCCTATTTCAAGTCCCCGGTGGAACACACTGTCAAAAGAAAGTGATGCTGTGTAATGTCTCCCTATTTCAAGTCCCCAGTGGAACACACTGTCAAAAGAAAGTGATGCTGTGTAATGTCTCCCTATTTCAAGTCCCCGGTGGAACACACTTCAAAAGAAAGTGATGCTGTGTAATGTCTCCCTATTTCAAGTCCCCGGTGGAACACACTGTCAAAAGAAAGTGATGCTGTGTAATGTCTCCCTATTTCAAGTCCCCAGTGGAACACACTGTCAAAAGAAAGTGATGCTGTGTAATGTCTCCCTATTTCAAGTCCCCAGTGGAACACACTGTCAAAAGAAAGTGATGCTGTGTAATGTCTCCCTATTTCAAGTCCCCAGTGGAACACACTGTCAAAAGAAAGTGATGCTGTGTAATGTCTCCCTATTTCAAGTCCCCAGTGGAACACACTTCAAAAGAAAGTGATGCTGTGTAATGTCTCCCTATTTCAAGTCCCCAGTGGAACACACTATCAAAAGAAAGTGATGCTGTGTAATGTCTCCCTATTTCAAGTCCCCGGTGGAACACACTATCAAAAGAAAGTGATGCTGTGTAATGTCTCCCTATTTCAAGTCCCCAGTGGAACACACTGTCAAAAGAAAGTGATGCTGTGTAATGTCTCCCTATTTCAAGTCCCCAGTGGAACACACTGTCAAAAGAAAGTGATGCTGTGTAATGTCTCCCTATTTCAAGTCCCCAGTGGAACACACTTCAAAAGAAAGTGATGCTGTGTAATGTCTCCCTATTTCAAGTCCCCGGTGGAACACACTTCAAAAGAAAGTGATGCTGTGTAATGTCTCCCTATTTCAAGTCCCCAGTGGAACACACTGTCAAAAGAAAGTGATGCTGTGTAATGTCTCCCTATTTCAAGTCCCCAGTGGAACACACTGTCAAAAGAAAGTGATGCTGTGTAATGTCTCCCTATTTCAAGTCCCCAGTGGAACACACTTCAAAAGAAAGTGATGCTGTGTAATGTCTCCCTATTTCAAGTCCCCAGTGGAACACACTTCAAAAGAAAGTGATGCTGTGTAATGTCTCCCTATTTCAAGTCCCCAGTGGAACACACTTCAAAAGAAAGTGATGCTGTGTAATGTCTCCCTATTTCAAGTCCCCAGTGGAACACACTTCAAAAGAAAGTGATGCTGTGTAATGTCTCCCTATTTCAAGTCCCCAGTGGAACACACTGTCAAAAGAAAGTGATGCTGTGTAATGTCTCCCTATTTCAAGTCCCCAGTGGAACACACTTCAAAAGAAAGTGATGCTGTGTAATGTCTCCCTATTTCAAGTCCCCGGTGGAACACACTTCAAAAGAAAGTGATGCTGTGTAATGTCTCCCTATTTCAAGTCCCCGGTGGAACACACTGTCAAAAGAAAGTGATGCTGTGTAATGTCTCCCTATTTCAAGTCCCCAGTGGAACACACTGTCAAAAGAAAGTGATGCTGTGTAATGTCTCCCTATTTCAAGTCCCCAGTGGAACACACTGTCAAAAGAAAGTGATGCTGTGTAATGTCTCCCTATTTCAAGTCCCCAGTGGAACACACTTCAAAAGAAAGTGATGCTGTGTAATGTCTCCCTATTTCAAGTCCCCAGTGGAACACACTTCAAAAGAAAGTGATGCTGTGTAATGTCCCCCCATTTCAAGTCCCCGGTGGAACACACTGTCAAAAGAAAGTGATGCTGTGTAATGTCCCCCCTATTTCAAGTCCCCAGTGGAACACACTGTCAAAAGAAAGTGATGCTGTGTAATGTCTCCCTATTTCAAGTCCCCGGTGGAACACACTTCAAAAGAAAGTGATGCTGTGTAATGTCTCCCTATTTCAAGTCCCCAGTGGAACACACTTCAAAAGAAAGTGATGCTGTGTAATGTCTCCCTATTTCAAGTCCCCAGTGGAACACACTGTCAAAAGAAAGTGATGCTGTGTAATGTCTCCCTATTTCAAGTCCCCAGTGGAACACACTGTCAAAAGAAAGTGATGCTGTGTAATGTCTCCCTATTTCAAGTCCCCAGTGGAACACACTGTCAAAAGAAAGTGATGCTGTGTAATGTCTCCCTATTTCAAGTCCCCAGTGGAACACACTGTCAAAAGAAAGTGATGCTGTGTAATGTCTCCCTATTTCAAGTCCCCAGTGGAACACACTTCAAAAGAAAGTGATGCTGTGTAATGTCTCCCTATTTCAAGTCCCCAGTGGAACACACTGTCAAAAGAAAGTGATGCTGTGTAATGTCTCCCCATTTCAAGTCCCCGGTGGAACACACTGTCAAAAGAAAGTGATGCTGTGTAATGTCTCCCTATTTCAAGTCCCCAGTGGAACACACTTCAAAAGAAAGTGATGCTGTGTAATGTCTCCCTATTTCAAGTCCCCAGTGGAACACACTTCAAAAGAAAGTGATGCTGTGTAATGTCTCCCTATTTCAAGTCCCCAGTGGAACACACTGTCAAAAGAAAGTGATGCTGTGTAATGTCTCCCTATTTCAAGTCCCCAGTGGAACACACTGTCAAAAGAAAGTGATGCTGTGTAATGTCTCCCTATTTCAAGTCCCCAGTGGAACACACTGTCAAAAGAAAGTGATGCTGTGTAATGTCTCCCTATTTCAAGTCCCCAGTGGAACACACTGTCAAAAGAAAGTGATGCTGTGTAATGTCTCCCCATTTCAAGTCCCCAGTGGAACACACTGTCAAAAGAAAGTGATGCTGTGTAATGTCTCCCTATTTCAAGTCCCCAGTGGAACACACTTCAAAAGAAAGTGATGCTGTGTAATGTCTCCCTATTTCAAGTCCCCAGTGGAACACACTGTCAAAAGAAAGTGATGCTGTGTAATGTCTCCCTATTTCAAGTCCCCAGTGGAACACACTGTCAAAAGAAAGTGATGCTGTGTAATGTCTCCCTATTTCAAGTCCCCGGTGGAACACACTTCAAAAGAAAGTGATGCTGTGTAATGTCTCCCATTTCAAGTCCCCAGTGGAACACACTGTCAAAAGAAAGTGATGCTGTGTAATGTCTCCCTATTTCAAGTCCCCGGTGGAACACACTGTCAAAAGAAAGTGATGCTGTGTAATGTCCCCCCATTTCAAGTCCCCGGTGGAACACACTTCAAAAGAAAGTGATGCTGTGTAATGTCTCCCTATTTCAAGTCCCCAGTGGAACACACTATCAAAAGAAAGTGATGCTGTGTAATGTCTCCCTATTTCAAGTCCCCAGTGGAACACACTGTCAAAAGAAAGTGATGCTGTGTAATGTCTCCCTATTTCAAGTCCCCGGTGGAACACACTGTCAAAAGAAAGTGATGCTGTGTAATGTCTCCCTATTTCAAGTCCCCAGTGGAACACACTATCAAAAGAAAGTGATGCTGTGTAATGTCTCCCTATTTCAAGTCCCCAGTGGAACACACTGTCAAAAGAAAGTGATGCTGTGTAATGTCTCCCTATTTCAAGTCCCCAGTGGAACACACTTCAAAAGAAAGTGATGCTGTGTAATGTCTCCCTATTTCAAGTCCCCAGTGGAACACACTTCAAAAGAAAGTGATGCTGTGTAATGTCTCCCTATTTCAAGTCCCCAGTGGAACACACTTCAAAAGAAAGTGATGCTGTGTAATGTCTCCCTATTTCAAGTCCCCGGTGGAACACACTTCAAAAGAAAGTGATGCTGTGTAATGTCTCCCCATTTCAAGTCCCCGGTGGAACACACTTCAAAAGAAAGTGATGCTGTGTAATGTCTCCCTATTTCAAGTCCCCGGTGGAACACACTTCAAAAGAAAGTGATGCTGTGTAATGTCCCCCCATTTCAAGTCCCCAGTGGAACACACTGTCAAAAGAAAGTGATGCTGTGTAATGTCTCCCTATTTCAAGTCCCCAGTGGAACACACTTCAAAAGAAAGTGATGCTGTGTAATGTCTCCCTATTTCAAGTCCCCGGTGGAACACACTGTCAAAAGAAAGTGATGCTGTGTAATGTCTCCCTATTTCAAGTCCCCGGTGGAACACACTGTCAAAAGAAAGTGATGCTGTGTAATGTCTCCCTATTTCAAGTCCCCGGTGGAACACACTATCAAAAGAAAGTGATGCTGTGTAATGTCTCCCTATTTCAAGTCCCCAGTGGAACACACTATCAAAAGAAAGTGATGCTGTGTAATGTCTCCCTATTTCAAGTCCCCAGTGGAACACACTATCAAAAGAAAGTGATGCTGTGTAATGTCTCCCTATTTCAAGTCCCCAGTGGAACACACTTCAAAAGAAAGTGATGCTGTGTAATGTCTCCCTATTTCAAGTCCCCAGTGGAACACACTTCAAAAGAAAGTGATGCTGTGTAATGTCTCCCTATTTCAAGTCCCCAGTGGAACACACTATCAAAAGAAAGTGATGCTGTGTAATGTCTCCCCATTTCAAGTCCCCGGTGGAACACACTGTCAAAAGAAAGTGATGCTGTGTAATGTCTCCCTATTTCAAGTCCCCAGTGGAACACACTGTCAAAAGAAAGTGATGCTGTGTAATGTCTCCCTATTTCAAGTCCCCGGTGGAACACACTTCAAAAGAAAGTGATGCTGTGTAATGTCTCCCTATTTCAAGTCCCCAGTGGAACACACTTCAAAAGAAAGTGATGCTGTGTAATGTCTCCCTATTTCAAGTCCCCGGTGGAACACACTTCAAAAGAAAGTGATGCTGTGTAATGTCTCCCTATTTCAAGTCCCCAGTGGAACACACTGTCAAAAGAAAGTGATGCTGTGTAATGTCTCCCTATTTCAAGTCCCCGGTGGAACACACTTCAAAAGAAAGTGATGCTGTGTAATGTCCCCCCATTTCAAGTCCCCGGTGGAACACACTGTCAAAAGAAAGTGATGCTGTGTAATGTCCCCCCATTTCAAGTCCCCAGTGGAACACACTGTCAAAAGAAAGTGATGCTGTGTAATGTCTCCCTATTTCAAGTCCCCAGTGGAACACACTGTCAAAAGAAAGTGATGCTGTGTAATGTCTCCCTATTTCAAGTCCCCAGTGGAACACACTTCAAAAGAAAGTGATGCTGTGTAATGTCTCCCTATTTCAAGTCCCCAGTGGAACACACTGTCAAAAGAAAGTGATGCTGTGTAATGTCTCCCTATTTCAAGTCCCCAGTGGAACACACTGTCAAAAGAAAGTGATGCTGTGTAATGTCTCCCTATTTCAAGTCCCCAGTGGAACACACTTCAAAAGAAAGTGATGCTGTGTAATGTCTCCCTATTTCAAGTCCCCAGTGGAACACACTGTCAAAAGAAAGTGATGCTGTGTAATGTCTCCCTATTTCAAGTCCCCAGTGGAACACACTGTCAAAAGAAAGTGATGCTGTGTAATGTCTCCCCATTTCAAGTCCCCGGTGGAACACACTGTCAAAAGAAAGTGATGCTGTGTAATGTCTCCCTATTTCAAGTCCCCAGTGGAACACACTATCAAAAGAAAGTGATGCTGTGTAATGTCTCCCTATTTCAAGTCCCCAGTGGAACACACTGTCAAAAGAAAGTGATGCTGTGTAATGTCTCCCTATTTCAAGTCCCCAGTGGAACACACTGTCAAAAGAAAGTGATGCTGTGTAATGTCTCCCTATTTCAAGTCCCCAGTGGAACACACTGTCAAAAGAAAGTGATGCTGTGTAATGTCTCCCTATTTCAAGTCCCCAGTGGAACACACTGTCAAAAGAAAGTGATGCTGTGTAATGTCTCCCTATTTCAAGTCCCCGGTGGAACACACTGTCAAAAGAAAGTGATGCTGTGTAATGTCTCCCTATTTCAAGTCCCCAGTGGAACACACTGTCAAAAGAAAGTGATGCTGTGTAATGTCTCCCTATTTCAAGTCCCCAGTGGAACACACTTCAAAAGAAAGTGATGCTGTGTAATGTCTCCCTATTTCAAGTCCCCAGTGGAACACACTTCAAAAGAAAGTGATGCTGTGTAATGTCTCCCTATTTCAAGTCCCCGGTGGAACACACTTCAAAAGAAAGTGATGCTGTGTAATGTCTCCCTATTTCAAGTCCCCAGTGGAACACACTTCAAAAGAAAGTGATGCTGTGTAATGTCTCCCTATTTCAAGTCCCCGGTGGAACACACTATCAAAAGAAAGTGATGCTGTGTAATGTCTCCCTATTTCAAGTCCCCAGTGGAACACACTGTCAAAAGAAAGTGATGCTGTGTAATGTCTCCCTATTTCAAGTCCCCGGTGGAACACACTGTCAAAAGAAAGTGATGCTGTGTAATGTCTCCCTATTTCAAGTCCCCAGTGGAACACACTGTCAAAAGAAAGTGATGCTGTGTAATGTCTCCCTATTTCAAGTCCCCAGTGGAACACACTGTCAAAAGAAAGTGATGCTGTGTAATGTCTCCCCATTTCAAGTCCCCAGTGGAACACACTGTCAAAAGAAAGTGATGCTGTGTAATGTCTCCCTATTTCAAGTCCCCAGTGGAACACACTGTCAAAAGAAAGTGATGCTGTGTAATGTCTCCCTATTTCAAGTCCCCAGTGGAACACACTATCAAAAGAAAGTGATGCTGTGTAATGTCTCCCTATTTCAAGTCCCCGGTGGAACACACTGTCAAAAGAAAGTGATGCTGTGTAATGTCTCCCCATTTCAAGTCCCCGGTGGAACACACTGTCAAAAGAAAGTGATGCTGTGTAATGTCTCCCTATTTCAAGTCCCCAGTGGAACACACTGTCAAAAGAAAGTGATGCTGTGTAATGTCTCCCCATTTCAAGTCCCCAGTGGAACACACTGTCAAAAGAAAGTGATGCTGTGTAATGTCTCCCTATTTCAAGTCCCCAGTGGAACACACTATCAAAAGAAAGTGATGCTGTGTAATGTCTCCCTATTTCAAGTCCCCAGTGGAACACACTATCAAAAGAAAGTGATGCTGTGTAATGTCTCCCTATTTCAAGTCCCCAGTGGAACACACTGTCAAAAGAAAGTGATGCTGTGTAATGTCTCCCTATTTCAGGTCCTCACCTCATCTTATCGAGTTCGCTGACTGCGTCCTTCAAGGCTTCCTCCAACTTGGTGGCGTTCGTCTGGGCCTGCTGAAGTTGATGTAGCAATGACATGTACTCCTGGTGTGAGAGCATAACTGAGTTGAGATCTTCTCCCATTGCAGTGATCTGCCGAGACGTTTCGCCGATCCCAGTGCATTCCACAGTTTCAATATCTGTCAACAAAACCATGTCTAAAGTGACACTCACTAGGGCACGGTGTATATTATGTTATAGAATAGAGTTGTGTATCTTTTTCAATTCCACAGATCACATTCTTTAAAGTGACACCTCACTTGTGGAAACTTGCTAGTTACTGATGTATAGCTACAACCTAGCGTACTTAAAAAAAACATACTTTTGAAGAAAAAAATTGGGCTTTTCAGAAAACAACAATGCCTATAAAATTCCATCATTTGCTACTATTTTTTTGATTTGTCAAAGCAAATAAATCTAACAGAGCAAGATGAGACATGAGATACGTGCATCTGCTAAACTTACAACTTAACTCTGATTCCAGTGCCAGAATGGAACTGATTCTGTGAATGACGACAGAATGGAACTGATCCTGTGCATGATGACATAATGGAACTGATCCTGTGCATGATGACAGAATGGAACTGATCCTGTGCATGATGACAGAATGGAACTGATCCAGTGCATGGCGACAGAACGGAACTGATCCCGTGCATGACGACAGAATGGAACTGATCCCGTGCATGACGACAGAATGGAACTGATCCCGTGCATGATGACAGAAGGGAAATGACCCCGTGATGCGCAGAATGGAACTGATCCGTGCATGACAGAATGGAACTGATCCGTGCATGACGACAGAATGGAACTGATCCCGTGCAGGGAGACAGAATGGAACGACCCAGTGCATGACGACAGAATGGAACTGATCCCGTGCATGACGACAGAACGGAACTGATCCCGTGCATGACGACAGAATGGAACTGATCCAGTGCATGACGACAGAACGGAACTGATCCCGTGCATGACGACAGAATGGAACTGATCCCGTGCATGACGACAGAAGGAACTGATCCCGTGCATGACGACAGAATGGAACTGATCCCGTGCATGACGACAGAATGGAACTGATCCTGTGCATGATGACAGAATGGAACTGATCCAGTGCATGACGACATAATGGAACTGATCCAGTGCATGATGACAGAATGGAACTGATCCTGTGCATGATGACAGAATGGAACTGATCCCGTGAATGACGACAGAATGGAACTGATCCTGTGCATGATGACAGAATGGAACTGATCCAGTGCATGATGACAGAATGGAACTGATCCAGTGCATGACGACATGAATGGAACTGATCCAGTGCATGATGACAGAATGGAACTGATCCTGTGCATGATGACAGAATGGAACTGATCCTGTGCATGATGACAGAATGGAACTGATCCAGTGCATGGCGACAGAACGGAACTGATCCTGTGATGACAACAAATGGAACTGATCCAGTGCATGATGACAGAATGGAACTGATCCAGTGCATGATGACAGAATGGAACTGATCCTGTGCATGATGACAGAATGGAACTGATCCTGTGCATGATGACAGAATGGAACTGATCCAGTGCATGGCGACAGAACGGAACTGATCCTGTGCATGACGACATAATGGAACTGATCCTGTGCATGATGACAGAATGGAACTGATCCAGTGCATGATGACAGAATGGAACTGATCCAGTGCATGACGACAGAACGGAACTGATCCGTGCATGACGACAGAATGGAACTGATCCAGTGCATGATGACAGAATGGAACTGATCCTGTGCATGATGACAGAATGGAACTGATCCGTGCATGACGACAGAATGGAACTGATCCAGTGCATGATGACAGAATGGAACTGATCCGTGCATGAGACAGAATGGAACTGATCCTGTGCATGATGACAGAATGGAACTGATCCAGTGCATGGCGACAGAACGGAACTGATCCTGTGCATGACGACATAATGGAACTGATCCTGTGCATGATGACAGAATGGAACTGATCCTGTGCATGATGACATAATGGAACTGATCCTGTGCATGATGACAGAATGGAACTGATCCTGTGCATGATGACAGAATGGAACTGATCCAGTGCATGACGACATAACTGGAACTGATCCAGTGCATGATGACAGAATGGAACTGATCCTGTGCATGATGACAGAATGGAACTGATCCTGTGCATGATGACAGAATGGAACTGATCCAGTGCATGATGACAGAATGGAACTGATCCTGTGCATGATGACAGAATGGAACTGATCCTGTGCATGATGACAGAATGGAACTGATCCAGTGCATGGCGACAGAACGGAACTGATCCCGTGCATGACGACAGAAGGAACTGATCCCGTGCATGACGACAGAATGGAACTGATCCTGTGCATGATGACAGAATGGAACTGATCCTGTGCATGATGACATAATGGAACTGATCCTGTGCATGATGACAGAATGGAACTGATCCTGTGCATGATGACAGAATGGAACTGATCCAGTGCATGGCGACAGAACGGAACTGATCCCGTGCATGACGACATAATGGAACTGATCCTGTGCATGATGACAGAATGGAACTGATCCTGTGCATGACGACATAATGGAACTGATCCTGTGCATGATGACAGAATGGAACTGATCCTGTGCATGACGACGCAGGATGAACAAAGAACTGTATCTAAGTGGCTACGACACAAACACATACCAAACTGTAGGAGTGTGTCATCTTCTAGAACAGGTTTCATGTACGTGTCACTGTCCCACGCTGGCGGCTGGCAACAACTGTTTAGGATGGCACCTGGTTCAGGCTGCTGAAATTGCAAAATTATAAGACTATATGCAGATAATGTGTGTGTGTGTATATATATATATATATATATATATATATATATATATATATATATATTATATATATATACATATATCATAATAGATGTAATAATTCATGAACCAATTACATGACAAACACAATACAGTATATGTAAAATTGCTTGTCAACGTGAACACAAATCTGAATTATTAAAGCAATGTTTAGCCATTTGCATAACATGACCACGCATAACATGACATCGGCTCATGTACTACTATTTAAGAACATTTTCAGTAAGTTGTGCTTGAATTTTTTTAAATGACAAGTACATGTATAGGACAACTATAAAGGGTACTTCTTTCTTGGTAAATTGTACTTGCCAAAATTTGAAGTATGTTTTAATGATCAATCATCTTCATACATATGTATTAAAATGTTACAAAATATTATTGGCACCCATATAGTATTAACAGTGTTGGTTGCTAGCAAACCATTATTTCTGCAGATAAAAGAACAAAGTATATAATTATTTATGTAATACTAATTCTGTTTTTAATATAGCGTTTTCTTAAGTAATCAAATTTTATGTGTCATGGATGGCCATGGTGTTATTTTGTTTGTTTACTTTGTGGATCAATTTCCCTGTGTCATGCCACCTGGTGTGTAATGCGAGAATCAACAATTATTCAGTGTCCACAAATTGGTATCGCAGCAGTTGGCTGCGGGAAAGAAGAACCAGGCACGAGGTTGATCCTGTTATTTATAGTGAATTATAGACGGAACCAAACAGGAGTTGCAATGGCTCAAGTTGGTTGCTGAATGAAGAACTGAACCGCTCGTGACTCATGTCACATGAATACATTTTTCTGCCAATATCAATCTCACTATGCTTCTTAGATATACGCTGTACATCATGAGGACTACCAGCATAATCATGAGCTACTTAAAACAGAACTGAATTATACCTCTTGTTGTCTGATGTAATTAACCATTTTTATGTATCCAATAGAGTCGAGGTGCAGTCGTTGTTTTGCTTCCGTGATGTCAAACCCGTGAGCCTCCTGGCTGTGCCGCCAGGTCTTCTCCGTACTGAGGAAGGTCTGGAGGCAGAAGAGGCAGCGGGAAGATGGCTGTGGGACCTCGGCCTCATCCTCCCAGTCCCAGCTTGTGTCATCATCATCAGACCCACTGTCCGACAGACCAGTACATCTCGGTGCTGCAAACAGTAAAATAATGATTACTTAAAATACATCCAGTTTTGGGCAGTCCACTATTATAAAATAGAGGTTAGGGTGCATAATGCAGCATTACTAATCCCCTATTTTATAATAGTGGACTGGTCTGGATAGGCTGTGCACCCAAAGGCAAAGCTGACATGATCCATTAAATTTAACAATGAAGAAAACTGTTTTCAGTTTCTTAAAACTCTTACCAATTCCTCATATTAGATATTGTATTGTCTAGGACTGTGCGATACTCTTATGCCTGCTCCCACACAAACTGGGTAATGGCAAGTAAAGACAAATGCCATATAATGCGCACGTTTCGTGTGGGCGATAATCTAGGTAGGTACTATTAACGTTGTTAATTAAACTAGAATAAAATTATGAATACAACTAAAAATGAGGGTAGCTGTCATGTGAGTGCCACGTGTTCTAATTAGTTCCAATATTGTTTAATTACGTGTACCGCACGCCCACCAACGTACCATCTCCATATGCCATCGCTTCTGCCAATCGACGTAGGGTGACGTCGGCCGACGATTTAGTTATTAACCACTACACTAGGGTGGGGTGTAATTTAGGCGTGCTCAGCAGGTGGCGCCATGCGAACACGTGACGTATGTGTCACTTCCTTGTTTATGAGGGAAAAGTTTGGGAAATTTTGATCGCCCTTTTGAAAGGATTGGTATGTTACGTAACCGCACGCCATTTTCAATCAGTGCCAGGTATCGCGATGTCGCAACTTACCGACGAGGAGTTAAACACTCTCATTCGAAAAGCCAGACGCCGATCTAGGAGCGGTCAGAGGCGAAAGGAAGCTGTCCTTGCAGCGCGGGCTGGCTACAGGGCGAGCGGAGCGGACAGTTACTTTCGTGGCGTGAAGCCGAAATGCACGCAGGGCCGACATTACAGCGTGAAGGTAGTTGACAGCGACCACACCCTCGTGATACAAGAGACGGCAACCCCGGATGAAAAGTACCCGTCGTTCAAGATCAGCTTACCATGTTCCCGTTTGGAGAAATGCGTACGTCCCTCAGGTTTGTATGACAGACTGTTCAGAAGGAGAATATCGAAGCCGGAGACACACCTACCATGCACCGCACACACGAGAATCATCGGGAAGCCTCTCGTCATTGGCTGTCGCAGAAATGTAATGGTTCTTCAGTACATCTCGAACAACTGTCCGATTGTTCGATTTCTGCTGGTGAACACAGAGTCCGGAACAGCGCAGTGTATCGAGGACTCCGAACGCTACTTCCGGCAACAATTCATCACAATATGTCCCATTGAATGTCTGATCAGCCCAGATATCAGGAAGATACTGTTTCGTCTGCCGCAGCCCATCATGAACACGCGGTCGTGGTCCAAGTTGCTGTCTTCCGACATGTCTGTTGACAGTGACCACAATTTCCATGTCAGTGACATCAAAGCAGATGGCCTCTTGGACAAGCAGAACCAGGCAGTCGCATTTGATCCCCGACGTCCGTGTTGTGTCACCTTTCTAATGGTTGATGAATACTGTACCACGTGTCAGCTCCATACATACGATGTCAACACAAAGACGACGCTGTTACAGGGCTCATGCAGGCTCAGTCGGTATAAACAGGCTCCAACCGACAGTAGTGAAGTGAGTGATGATTCCGGGAGTGACGATGACGCACAAGACAGATACCGCTTCCTGTTGAAGTGCTACATGGACTACAGCAAAAGTGGAGATGTCATCGTGCTGTCTTGTGTGGTCAAGGACGGTGGGTTGACCAGTCGCAAACTCTTCTCGTATCTGTATTTCTTCAACTCGGACACGTTGCAGATGATGGGCACCGCCACGACTGAAATCTCAGTGGAAATCTTCAGCCATCGCGGCTTGTTCGATGCCAGGAAGTACTGGTTTGGACTCATGTTCAATGCGACTGACACAGAAGTTTCTGTGTCTTTCGTGGAGTATGGCACATGTGTGGAGAATTCTCCCATACAGACAGTTAGTCTACCAAAGAGACACCAGCTCAAGACGATGTGTCGACAGGTGATTTTACAGGCCTGCAGTGGACGTTCGCTCGAAAAACTTCCCTTGCCAAACCTGCTCATCAATTTTCTACGTTTCCAGCAAACCTTTTATGTCATCTAGGTGAAAGGAGACTTCCGTTTCACAAGCAAAACGGACATTTGAAGTTTTGTTCCATGTCTTCATATTCTAAAATGTGTTTACAAGTGACATGTATATTGAATTTCCAAAACGTTTTGTATATATCGACATTTGACCAAAACAGAAGAACTGCTGTAGTGAAATTGCACATAGGTATAATTTGAACTTGTGTACCTGAGAATGCATTGGCAGAGCCAAAGTACCAGGCATGTGACTAAGAGTATGTTCTTTGTTCTACTCTTGCATGACTTTGTGATGTTTTACATAATGATGATCATAATATATCCAGACACTATGTTTACAGACACTGTAAACATTTGCAATAATGATTTGTTTTCTGATCACTGTTATTTTTTATGCACAATGTGTAATTACAATATATATTTGGAGACTGTTTTATAACAACAACACATTTTTAAGTCCATAACGATTATGTTTTTGGGCACTATATGTTTTCAGAAACCACAAACCATTGTACCATGTATTTCTAGATTATACCTGTGAGGTTAGTTATTCTTAATTCGAAGTGTCCAAATGCATACAGATTTTACTGCTGTGACGTTTATTATCATGTTACCTGAGCTACCTTAATTTATGTATACATTATCTGACTGATCTGATTGTTAAATGGAGTTTTATACCATTTCACGGATAACTATTTTGTTGAAATATCCTCTGCGGTTGTTTATTACTAAAATTAAAGCAAGCTTAAAATAATGTTTTGAGGCTCAAGGTAATTTTGACTCAGTGATAAGGTGTCTACGGGTTCACGAAGACACCATAATATTATTGTCTTACATTATATTTTAGCTATTTGTTGAGGAAAATAAGCAGAATATTGAAAGACTGTGATTATACGATATATGCATTTATATCACAATCACAAAGTTTATTGGACATGATCTGAACAACTATTTCTGACCCATGTACAAAAATACTCAGTTCACTGTGGTCAGTCATGCATGACTGACTGTATCACATGTGTGCACAATTAATCTTAAATATTGACTTTATCCTAGACAGTGATATATAGGCCGCAGAGATGGAGTGAGTACAATACAAATGTACTCGAGTACGAGTACGATTACTTTGAACATGCATGAGTACGAGTACTCAGAAAACAAATGTACTCGAGTACGATTACTTTACAATATGTACGAGTATGATTACTTTACAATGTAATCATGATTACTTTCATGATTACTTTAATGAATATCCTGTTTCTAACATAAAGGCGACTTTCATGGAATCCCTAGGTGTCATTCTTGTTCTGTTGTTGTGTCAATAATGTTCTAACTGATTACTGCTATCCACTATCCAGGTGTTATTATTATTAATAATTAGACGACTTTCTCAGGTATTCGATGAATCATTTAACACTGGATTATTAACTTAATTTATGGTTTCTGAATCAAATACAAATATGAGGCATTAAAAAATTTCAAATACACATGATCAAATACATTACAATAACAACACTTCAAAACCAGGGGGGCATATTCAAAAGAGTATCCAATTCAAATATGTAGTATATCAGATGGGTCCAGACATGGGGTCAAATACATTTGTATTTGAAAGTATTTAAATACTGTTTTAAGTATTTGTATTTGATGTTTATGAATTAAAAGTATTTGTATTTAAATACTTTCCTAAAGTATTTGACTTTTTCAAATATTTTTTCAAATACATTGTCAGTATCAACATTAAATTTTCACTGTCACATGTAATGCCTGCCTAACTGATTACCTTAATGCACTGCAACTTCACCCAACATTGCTAATTACTGATGAAGACACTTAACAGCAGGCTTCCCACATGGCCCTGCAGTGACCACAACTTGTGATTGCTCAGAGCCAGAGGATGGATTAACACCTACAGGAGGGTAACAGTGACCATAGGTCAATATCCCCTTTTGTTCTTTAGTCAGGCTTCAATTTGGCACCAGGTTATTCTGGTTTCCTGGCTGACTTTGAAGTTGAGCCTTCCTCACAACATTAGCAATGATTAGCAGTGTCTCTTCTGAGGGCAACATAGGCATTATATTATTATGGACCTCCTGGCTTAACATACAAACAATATATTTTGGCCTTTACGTCTTTCAGTCAGTTGTCACTGTGATGCAGTTAGCAATAACAATACTCCCTAGCACTGGTCTGCCTGTCATCATATGAGCAAAACACTAATTATGCCTATAAACTAGATGTCTCAATATATGTGTTGCTTTTCTTTTATCTACATAGTAATACAAAATGAAAAGTATTTGAAAATATATGAAAAAGTATTTGAGATACTTTTCAATGTATTCGTATTTAAATACATTTATACTTAAAAAGTATTTGTAATCCCTCAAGAATATTTGTATTTAAATATAAATTTCAAAGTATTTGACCCCATGTCTGGATGGGACAAACACAGAATAGTTGTGGATTTAGACAGGTTTACAGTTTGCACTTAATTAAACATAACACTAGACAGGGATTTAGCAGCTAACCGCCCAGACCCAGTCAGGATTCTGGATGTTGGAAATATGACCAGTCATTCACACCATACTGACAGAGCAAACAGTACAAGTGGGGCATATGGCCTGGCTTCTAAAATTACAAAGCAAGATGTTAGGGGATGCTTATCTCCTGCAGTGCTTCCCAGGGACTGTCACAATAATTATAACTTGTACTTTGTACTAAACAGGAGGGTGAGGTGATGTGGCTTCTCTGGGAAGAGAAGGTATTAATTAGGGAAATCTGACTGAATATTTATTTACCTGAAATGCTCAACAGTAATAGAAAATGATTACCTTGATTATTATTACATTTATTAGATTACTTCTAATATTGCCATTTTATCTGTCTAATATATTTGCTTGCAACTGTTCATATGAAAAAAATGTAATCGTGAGAAGTAATCGTTAGTACGATTACTTTGGTAATGTACTCGAGTACGATTACTTTCCTTCGTACTCGAGTACGAGTACTCAAAAAGTACTCGTACTCGAGTATGAGTACGATTACTCCATCTCTGATATAGGGTGTATAATACCTGACAAATTGCACTTGATAACCCTGAAACCTTGTCAGCAATTTGAACGTTGACCTGGGAAATATTAATAATGACTACCTCCGACTGATTCCAAAGGAATGTTTTAATCTTATCCCCAGATACAGAAGGAATCTTTTCACCGACTTCTGGTGTTTGAAGTTGATAAATGTGAAAGCTATATAGAGTGGATGACTGGATGGTATTGGAAGCGATGTCTACAATTATCCGTTGATATTTCTAGTTGGTTATGTGCAAACGTGCGAGCAAGTTATAATCCTAAACTACACTGGCTGTACATTCCAGCGTGCATATTAAAAATGTCACTACATTAAAGCTATTTCTTTATGAATGTGTGTATGTCCATTTACTTAAGTTTGATGACTATACATGGGTTGAACACACGACATATGCATTTATGAAATTTAGACGTTCTTGAAATCTGTTCTCAATATTTCATCTACCTGTTAACATTTACATATATCCTGTGTGAATCAACTACATTTAAACTAGTCATAGTAGTTAAATTAATATGATGTAAATATTTCATGGTTCTTCCAGTGCAGATGCCAACTGCACTCTCTCTGAACAATCGGGAACATGTTACAAGTAAATCTTCTGAAACTATAGCCACCTTTCATAAAAAAGCTCAAAACATTTGTTTGAAATTGCACATCTATCTGAAATATTCCCACGTTCCAATCACAATTCTTGCTTGTCTCCATTTATGAGTATGCATAAAGATTTTATTTGTTACACCTCAGAGAAAAATGTCAAGGATATAGACACTACAGACGTATTGCAATTACTCTAACGTTGTAGTAGACATGCACCTATCAAAAGATCCGTCACCTCAATACTGCCTTTATCACATGCACAGCATACTACCTGTGAAATGCTGAATGTTTCCGACTTGTAGTGTTTCTGTCCACAATCCTTGCTTTCGATTCAAAAGGAGTGTCCTTTTCTATGTTGAAAATCTAGGGAAATGGGCTGATTTGGTGATTCTTCCATACTCAATGAAAAAGTTTAACCATAGAGTATAATAGATTTTCATTTAGACTCCATCAGTTATTTATGTTGCCTTTTTGCATTTCCATTGTTTTACCACTAACCATTTGAATGCATGGGTCGCCAAATAAATCCTGTGACTGGGCTACAAAAGGCTAAGAACCACAGGCCACACAGGGACACAGTGTACGTAGAGCACAGTGGCTCGGGGTAGAGCTTTAGACTCTTGACTACGAGAACCCGGGTTCGAATCCTGTGCTGCGGTGTTAAAACCTTGGGCAAGTTTTTTCACTCTATATTGGTCCAGTTCACTCAGCTGTATATATTAGACCTGGCTATAGACAGTGGTGGATATATGTACGACCAGCCTTAGCGCATTAATTATAGCATATGGCTGGATGCTTCCCAGAGAAGACGAACTGGTGTCTGAGTGAACACGTCTGCCAGGGAGGTAAAGTGTAAAACGCTGGAAAGTTTCAGTGGTTCATTTACAAAAAAACATGTTACTGGTTCATACCTATTCATGGTTCATACTTGAGTTTGTTATTCAATTGGAGGTCATGTTTTCGAAGATCAGTCATGTTAATGTAAAACGTCTACCAATCCATTTGGGACAGGTTATGTAGCTTGGAATGATGACAGAAAATGCATAGGATTGCAAGTCTATCAAATGTCTGCTCCGAGTACTTTTTTACTGTCACTTCTGTGTATGTGCGTGTGTGCATAGTGTGTGCGTGTGTGTGTGTGTGTGTGTGTAGCTGCCTCTGTCACACGTTGTTAAACTCACACCTGACTACTTTGTTTCTGGCATTACATGCTACCCCTGACGTATGTGGAACAGGGGTCAGGGTATATTTTGCTAGTATCACTTTGCACAACCAATCAGCTGCTGCAATAGAACAATGCAATGCATCAGGGCATCTGATTGGTTTATTCGGTAAAGTTTGATTCCTTTCAGCTACAGTGAAATCTTGCATTCTTCACATAGCAGCCGTCACGTGGGAAGCTCAGAAGTGTTGTTTGGCTCAACAACCAGGTATAACTGTGGGGCATCTTTGTACAGATAAATCTCATCCGTGACCGTCTGAGAAACAAATGAATTGCTGTGTGGAAATCTGGTGAGGAAATTCCATGCAGTGTTGAACCGTTGCTAAATGTTGCAGAACAAAGATTCCACAAGACCAGCAAACAACACAACACTGCACGGACTCACCATTCAATCACAACAGTTCAGTTTCCCAGGATCGATCGGTATGTCGGCATTTCCATAACAACAACAATGCCGTAGTTCATAAACGAGTAACAGTTCGACCCCACCGTTGTTCCTGGTTGACAAGTTGGTTTCTTTTTTTCATTACAATCGCATTTAATTCGCTGAATCTGTGACCCACAGTTCTGCAGAGGTTTGCAATTAGCCAGTGAATTCGGCATTATTGATGATTCAAACAAAACAGAAAAGATATAATCGAACACAAAGTACATAGTATTGTCCGTCACATAGGATCCTGTTTCTAGGTCCGTATTCTGTCCGTGCTGAATGCTTCGGGAATATTATCACCAGTAAAAACAACCGCCCAGTTCCAACATCACATTTCGCTCAGAGTTTTCCCACAGAATGCCACATACACAATGCATAATTAAAATGCACCCGTACGGTTACCATAGCAACAACTGCCAGCTGTCAGTAGAAAAAATCTAGCAATTGAACATTCAACAAACGGCATAAGTGAACTGAAATATTTTTGGTACCATCACGTTTAGGTGACTCCGTAGTATAAAAAGAGCTATTACATCCAGCCCGGATCACGTTAGTTGAGTTCTATTTTCGTAAGATATACAAACTTTTTGTTGATTTTTTGGCACGTTTTTTACCCCAGCGTTTCACCAAACGTGGTCGTTGCTGAGTGCATACATGAACAATATGAATAAACGTTTGTTTTAGCAATACTATTGATTATAAACGCAACCCTCTTTTCGCATCTTTTCCCACTTCGCTTAAAATGAAACTTTTTAAAATTGAATTAGCGACCACAGCCTGCGTTGCGTCAAGACTGATTCCGACACGCTGGTTTCGTCAACGTGGTCACGACCTATGCCCCCGCTAGCCATTGACAACCGCAGTCGCTGGTTGCTATGGTAATGCTATGTGTGGCTAATTGGCCTGCTGAACCCAAGGGGTGCGCTCCTGTTTGAACCCCTTTGTTCCGTCTGGACCTCGGGGCTGACGCAGGGTGATGATCTTTGGGCCCGTCTCGTCCCCAACGCTCTTCAGACGGGAAATCAACCGGTCTGGACGTTTCCGCTCCCTGCAATAATCCCGCCAAACAATCCTGTTATACTAACAGTTTCCACAAATATCTGAGGTTGATGTTTCCAGGAGAGAGATGTGAAATTCATGGTGTCTGTGTAGGTTGTGTTTATCATTTGTGATGTCACAATATAGACTAGGTTTTCTTAATCATGATTCAGATTTAGAAACTGTTTCAATTATGTATCTATCTGGTGGTTTTTTCTTTTCTTTATTTACTATTTTATGAATGCCACAATTAAATTTCCATTTTCGGTACAATAAAGATTTTCATTGTATTAATTTTGTGTAATATTCGATGTCATTGGCTGCTGAAATAAGAGATACAAATTTGATAAATTATGTTTAATTTATAGTTTTGGCCAAACTACTTTGTGTACAATTTAACATATTTGTTAACAAATCTTCTTTCGCCCGCCACTCACGTGATTTTGCGTACGCTGCAGGCTGAGTATTTTCCATTGCGTTGGTTTTGAACGACAACAAACTCGACTTCGTCTCCGGTGTGGATGTCTGCGCTGTCGTGCACCTCCGTCATGTGGAAGAACAACTTCTTGCCCTCCTCTGCTTCGTAGTTGAGGAAGCCAAACTGAAAGTATCATGATAAGTGAAAGAACTACAGGCAAGAATGAAAGTAAAATAAAAGGAAGAACTCCTTCTTCCCGTTGCCAGTCTCCAGTTGATGAAGCGAAAAATTGAAAGTGTAGCAATTTTTTTTTTGAAAAACCACACACACATCTATTTCATATTCTGAATGTGTTTTGTTCATGTTATATTACTGTGGTGTAGTTCTGCATTGTCTCAGTTGATAGATTATTACCACTATTTGTATTATTATTCTTCGAATATTCACACAATGCATCAATGAATGAGTGACTGATGAAGTCTAACACAACTTGACCCACAGCCCAACATACCTGTCCTTTCACCGAATCGACGGTCGCACGCACATATTTGCGCACAGCCGCAATGCACGTGGCACGCTTCTTGCCCGTGGCCTTGACCTTGGCCACCTGAAACTTGACGATGTCGCCCTTCTGCAGGAAGTCCCGCTTGTCTGCGAGACTCGTTATACCGTACTGGTAGGTCTCCGCCTTCGAGTCATCTGAACAGGTGATGTCATAGCATTACCACACGAGTCTACAATGAGGCGCGAGTGTGTGTGTGTGTGTGTGTGTGTGTGTGTGTGTGTGTGTGTGTGTGTGTGTGTGGTGTGTGGTTTGTGGTGTGTGTGTGGTGCGTGTGCTAACATTTTCCTATTACACCGTGTCGCTGGTTTATATCTCACTCTCAACTTTTTATAGGTCCATCTATGATCCCTCAACAGAAACTGCTTTTATTTTCCAAAATTTATTTATGGGAGGTATGGCACATAGATACAGATGTTATATGCATAATTAATGTAATCTGCTGCGCCTGAGTAAAGAATAGACTAACTTTTTCTGGCATAACTGTTTCCATGGCAATACACAAAGTGACTACCAAGTGGTAGAATTTCTAACCCTTCTAACATTTGTAAAACTTCATAAAAGTCATGAATACTTTATCCCAACACTTTCAATATCAACAATGGTTTTCTTAATGTCAGAGTTGTATACAAACATTAAAAAACGTTTCCAATTTAAAAAATTATTTTATTATAAATGAAACACTTGGCAACAAATCGCTCAAAAGATAACTCACGAAAATGTTTAATGTTTATTATATGAACTGTGAAAATATGCAGTAGAGCACAACAATGTAAACATGATCTGCATATCATAATCACATAAGACGAGTCTACCTCAAACCACGAATGATTTCCACTTAATTACCTGACAACCAGGTAGTTGTCAGGTACAAAGATAAACAGCACTTGCATGAAGGCGTACTCCAAATATATTACACAAGGGGCTCTCATGTTAGCGACATATTCAGTGTCTTACTGGGAGTCTCTCTGCCAGTAATTATTTACACTTATGTGTAACTGGTCAAACTAGATGAGTCTGTGTCTGGGACTGATGCTGTGGTTTACTGATTTACGGTTGGACTCATACCAGGAAGTATTGGGGTAAAACCCTTGGCTGTGGACAGTCCATCTGTTTCAAAGAAACTGACTATAACTGCCAGACTTAGCGAGCAGCTAGGAAGTGTTTGTCTACCTTTGGATGAATCAACAGAGGAAGTAATATTTCCCACGCTGACGGTGACAGTGAGAAACCACGACAGATTCACAAAGTGGTGATGACTACAGACCAATACTTTCTGTTTTCATTAGTCACTACTAGTTCACACTTTCTAGTAACTAAATGACTGGTCTCAACAATTTAGTAATCAACCTTCTTACAATGCTGTTTTAACGATCATTTAATTTGCAATGTATGTTGCATTTGCTCTGGACTTTGATCATTGTCACAGTTACTGTAGACCCATTTCTATGGAAACAGGTCAGTATAGTTTGTATATATTAAAATTCACAAAAGTAACTTAATTGTTTTATCAATTAACCAATTTTTTTTGCCAGATGGGGGTCAGACCACCCACTAACAATCAGATGACCACTCACCGTCAACGCTGGCCTGCACCAGGCCGGGGTACTCATCCTGATCTGGGTTCACGATTCGCAGACATCGGATGATCTTGCCATCAAGGACACCTGGCTGTATATCCTGGTGGCAAAAATATCACATGACACAGACTATTTTATGTAATTATGAATACATTTATCTTAAAATGTAGTTGTACAGTTGTGGCTTTTACATAGATATAATCGTAACTTAAAATCCCATAAAATACAGACCAAATATACTCTAAAACTTGCTCGTTGAACTGGCGGACAATTGTCCATCCTCAGTGTTTATATTGCAATGTACTAACACGTTTCATTTAGTAGTGTATTAAAACTAAAGGATTAATTAATGGGAAGTCAGTCATTATCGCAAGTCTGTTTTGAGAACAGAAACATTTACAGGAAACGCAAAAACGTCTCTAAAGATACAAAATGACCAAAACTAGCAGAGCAGTTATGAGGGTTACCTGTGTCAATATATCAATAGGAAAATCTAATCAAAGGTGGAGAAATAATGTGGAGAATTCTTGGAAAGGTGGTGTGGCAGTCGAGGTTGGGAGTGATTGATTGATGACTGTGAAAGGTGGTGTGGCAGTCGAGGGTGGGAGTGATTGATGGATGACTGTGAAAGTTGGTGTGGCAGTTGAGGGTGGGAGTGATTGATGGATGACTGTGAAAGGTGGTGTGGCAGTTGAGGGTGGGAGTGATTGATGGATGACTGTGAAAGGTGGTGTGGCAGTTGAGGGTGGGAGTGATTGATGGATGACTGTGAAAGGTGGTGTGGCATTTAGGGTTTGGGAGTGATTGATGGATGACTGTGAAAGGTGGTGTGGCAGTTGAGGGTGGGAGTGATTGATGGATGACTGTGAAAGGTGGTGTGGCAGTTGAGGGTGGGAGTGATTGATGGATGACTGTGAAAGGTGGTGTGGCAGTTGAGGTTGGGAGTGATTGATGGATGACTGTGAAAGGTGGTGTGGCAGTCGAGGGTGGGAGTGATTGATGGATGACTGTGAAAGGTGGTGTGGCAGTCGAGGGTGGGAGTGATTGATGGATGACTGTGAAAGGTGGTGTGGCAGTTGAGGGTGGGAGTGATTGATGGATGACTGTGAAAGGTGGTGTGGCAGTTGAGGGTGGGAGTGATTGATGGATGACTGTGAAAGGTGGTGTGGCAGTCGAGGGTGGGAGTGATTGATGGATGACTGTGAAAGGTGGTGTGGCAGTTGAGGGTGGGAGTGATTGATGGATGACTGTGAAAGGTGGTGTGGCAGTTGAGGGTGGGAGTGATTGATGGATGACTGTGAAAGGTGGTGTGGCAGTCGAGGGTGGGAGTGATTGATGGATGACTGTGAAAGGTGGTGTGGCAATTGAGGGTGGGAGTGATTGATGGATGACTGTGAAAGGTGGTGTGGCAGTTAAGGTTGGGAGTGATTGATGGATGACTGAGGGTGGGAGTGATTGATGGATGACTGTGAAAGGTGGTGTGGCAGTTGAGGGTGGGAGTGATTGATGGATGACTGTGAAAGGTGGTGTGGCAGTTAAGGGTGGGAGTGATTGATGGATGACTGGGGGGGAAAATGGTTTTGGAGTTTAAGGGTGGGAGTGATTGATGGATGACTGTGAAAGGTGGTGTGGCAGTTGAGGGTGGGAGTGATTGATGGATGACTGTGAAAGGTGGTGTGGCAGTTGAGGTTGGGAGTGATTGATGGATGACTGTGAAAGGTGGTGTGGCAGTCGAGGGTGGGAGTGATTGATGGATGACTGTAAAAGGTGGTGTGGCAGTCGAGGGTGGGAGTGATTGATGGATGACTGTGAAAGGTGGTGTGGCAGTTGAGGTTGGGAGTGATTGATGGATGACTGTGAAAGGTGGTGTGGCAGTTGAGGGTGGGAGTGATTGATGGATGACTGTGAAAGGTGGTGTGGCAGTTGAGGTTGGGAGTGATTGATGGATGACTGTGAAAGGTGGTGTGGCAGTCGAGGGTGGGAGTGATTGATGGATGACTGTGAAAGGTGGTGTGGCAGTCGAGGGTGGGAGTGATTGATGGATGACTGTGAAAGTTGGTGTGGCAGTTGAGGTTGGGAGTGATTGATGGATGACTGTGAAAGGTGGTGTGGCAGTTGAGGTTGGGAATGATTGATGGATGACTGTGAAAGGTGGTGTGGCAGTCGAGGGTGGGAGTGATTGATGGATGACTGTGAAAGGTGGTGTGGCAGTTGAGGTTGGGAGTGATTGATGGATGACTGTGAAAGGTGGTGTGGCAGTTGAGGGTGGGAGTGATTGATGGATGACTGTGAAAGGTGGTGTGGCAGTTGAGGTTGGGAGTGATTGATGGATGACTGTGAAAGGGGGTGTGGCAGTTGAGGGTGGGAGTGATTGATGGATGACTGTGAAAGGTGGTGTGGCAGTTGAGGGTGGGAGTGATTGATGGATGACTGTGAAAGGTGGTGTGGCAGTCGAGGGTGGGAGTGATTGATGGATGACTGTGAAAGGTGGTGTGGCAGTTGAGGGTGGGAGTGATTGATGGATGACTGTGAAAGGTGGTGTGGCAGTTGAGGGTGGGAGTGATTGATGGATGACTGTGAAAGGTGGTGTGGCAGTCGAGGGTGGGAGTGATTGATGGATGACTGTGAAAGGTGGTGTGGCAGTCGAGGGTGGGAGTGATTGATGGATGACTGTGAAAGGTGGTGTGGCAGTTGAGGGTGGGAGTGATTGATGGATGACTGTGAAAGGTGGTGTGGCAGTTGAGGGTGGGAGTGATTGATGGATGACTGTGAAAGGTGGTGTGGCAGTTGAGGGTGGGAGTGATTGATTGACTGTGAAAGGTGGTGTGGCAGTTGAGGGTGGGAGTGATTGATGGACGACTGTGAAAGGTGGTGTGGCAGTTGAGGGTGGGAGTGATTGATGGAAGACTGTGAAAGGTGGTGTGGCAGTTGAGGGTGGGAGTGATTGATGGATGACTGTGAAAGTTGGGGTGGCAGTTGAGGTTGGGAGGATTGATGGATGACTGTGAAAGGTGGTGTGGCAGTTGAGGGTGGGAGTGATTGATGGATGACTGAGGGTGGGAGTGATTGATGGATGACTGTGAAAGGTGGTGTGGCAGTTGAGGGTGGGAGTGATTGATGGACGACTGTGAAAGGTGGTGTGGCAGTTGAGGGTGGGAGTGATTGATGGACGACTGTGAAAGGTGGTGTGGCAGTTGAGGGTGGGAGTGATTGATGGACGCTTGAAAGGTGGTGTGGCAGTTGAGGGTGGGAGTGATTGATGGACGACTGTGAAAAGGGGGTGTGGCAGTTGAGGGTTTGGGGGGGATTGATGGTGACTTTAAAGGTGGTGTGGCAGTTGAGGGTGGGAGTGATTGATGGACGACTGTGAAAGGTGGTGTGGCAGTTGAGGGTGGGAGTGATTGATGGATGACTGTGAAAGGTGGTGTGGCAGTCGAGGGTGGGAGTGATTGATGGATGACTGTGAAAGGTGGTGTGGCAGTCGAGGGTGGGAGTGATTGATGGATGACTGTGAAAGGTGGTGTGGCAGTCGAGGGTGGGAGTGATTGATGGATGACTGTGAAAGGTGGTGTGGCAGTCGAGGGTGGGAGTGATTGATGGATGACTGTGAAAGGTGGTGTGGCAGTCGAGGGTGGGAGTGATTGATGGATGACTGTGAAAGGTGGTGTGGCAGTCGAGGGTGGGAGTGATTGATGGATGACTGTGAAAGGTGGTGTGGCAGTCGAGGGTGGGAGTGATTGATGGGGTGAAAGGTGGTGTGGCAGTTGAGGGTGGGAGTGATTGATGGATGACTGTGAAAGGTGGTGTGGCAGTCGAGGGTGGGAGTGATTGATGGATGACTGTGAAAGGTGGTGTGGCAGTCGAGGGTGGGAGTGATTGATGGATGACTGTGAAAGGTGGTGTGGCAGTCGAGGGTGGGAGTGATTGATGGATGACTGTGAAAGGTGGTGTGGCAGTCAAGGGTGGGTGTGATTGATGGATGACTGTGAAAGGTGGTGTGGCAGTCGAGGGTGGGAGTGATTAATGGATGACTGTGAAAGGTGGTGTGGCAGTCGAGGGTGGGAGTGATTGATGGACGACTGTGAAAGGTGGGGACAGACCGTGAAACTGATCATCTGACACGGCCCGCACCCCGCAAGGGAGTGAGGGGAAGGAGGAGGGTGGTGGGTGCGTACGTACCTCCCCAGCCACTGTGCCTTTCGGTAGTTTTCGTATGTTTTCGGCACTCGGTTTGGACGTTTTGCGTGAAAGTGTGAACTCGACCTCATCGCCAAGGTCAAGATCACACGGGTCGCCCGCAAAGGCACTGAATCATGAACAATGTTACTGTCACATTTGTTTGTCAATAAATAAAATAAAACAATTTAATAACACAAGACACAAATGATGCTAATATCCTCCGTAATGGTGGTGCAACAAGGCTTACGTATTTTCATGATTTATGTAAATTTGAAATCTGTTAACTGATGGATATACACTGTTCTCCTTTTCTGTTCTGTGAGGAGTCATTTCTGGTTTTTTTTTACGGATTGAAGACGAATGAATGAATGATAAAGAGTTGTTACACAGAAATATGCACCTGAAGTGGAAGAATATTTCTCTGTCGTGTTCTGCTGTTTCAATGAAGCCAAAATTGTCCTTGAGCGTAGCAACAAAACCGTGTTGTCTGTTACCCTGTGGCTGCCGGCTGCCGGCCACACTTACGCCCACAGCTGTCTTTGTGTTGTTTTTGCGGCTTTCGCATATCTGAAACTCCACCTGGTGGCAAAAATGCAAACTATGAAAATTTACATATTAAAAAAATTATGAATAAAACTGAAGCGAATTTAATAGCACTGATTATGCGTATTGGAAGGAAGTGATGTGGAAGACAACAATTTTATTTAAAGGTGTTTTTTATGGTGAAAATTTAATCGAGATGGGCGACTGGTTTATATAGTTAGAAACAATTACAGAAAACATAACACTGAGAAGAATCGCTTATTAGGGCAAGAATGTTTACTAGGTTGGCTATGGTAAAGGTAAGACTGACTAAAATCAAATGGGTTGACCTTACCGTGTCTCCATATTTCGGAGGTGAGCCAATGATGACATTTGACCCGTATGGGATCATTTGTTTGGTTCCGTTTACGTCGTACATTATAATGCCGGGATCCAGGTCCAATTTCTTTGCTGCAACGTGACAATAAGTTATATAAGTTTTTTATTTATATCAATTCCAATCAGATTACAGGCAGACTATTTCAGTGTCCTTCTCTAATGTTAGCAAGTCTACAATAGGGTTTACCATATGACTTTACTTCCCCGACATATCTGTCTTCTCAATCAACAATTCTGGGCACTACTGCTACACTATTGTGGCCCAGAATATTTGTATGTCGCAACGTAACGCACCTGAATTCTTTGCCGAGGCAGCCTCCTTTTCAATGTTTCCGAGATATTTGGTTGGCAGAACGCTTTCGAAAGTGACAGTGCCCTTCGGAAGATATTTAATTCTGATGGCAATCTGTCGGTTCGGCGCGGCTGGATCCTAATGACACAAGTAAAGGTAAATGTAAGTTATTACAGCTCTTTGAACTGTTCAAAGTGTTTGACGCATTACACCTTGGCAGACATTTAGTCGATCACCATCTCAATTTCTATGGGAAGTATTCATCTACACTGCAGTTAATGCACAAACATTTTTCACACACTGACATCCGACACTCTCTATAGCCAGGTACTCATTCAAACAGCCGAGTGAACTGAAGCATTGTGAGGCGAACGAACTTGCCAAAGGCTTGAAATGGACGCAGGAAGACTTGAATCCGGAACGTCTTGATTGGGAGTTAAACGATCCAACCACACAACTGCTTTCCATGAAACTGTGTACTTGTGAATGGCATAGAGATAATCACTATATTTAACCTGGGTTATAGTCGGTAGTGATTACGAAAATGTGAACAGCCACATATTATGCCGAATGAATATATTGCTGCCCGTTTTTGACTCAATTATATTTTAGCAGGATGAAGCAAATGTGAACATTCGTTTTTTTGTGGGAGGCCCCGCGTTGCCCTTAGAAACATGCAGTCAAATAAAAATGTACTCAGAACAATCCAATCAAATATACATTTGTCATGCATAATGGCAGTATTGTATGATAGGTCTATGCCAAATTAGAAATAGACATTCTGAACAGTTTCTGAGATATGGGAGCTAACAGCACACAGTGGACACATAGTGATGCCATAAGTCTGTTGGATCTTCAGCCCCCCAAAAACAGAAATCACCGACCTGTACCGACTCCAGACTCACTCTGGACTAGAGTGAGAAAGAGGATAGCAACATCAAGTTAGAGTTAGTACGCTACCTGTATAACAGTGAATTCCACCTCCTCGCCCTTTTTAATCTCGCGTTCTGGCTCCATCATCTCGCTGAAGTGGAAGAACATGCGTGTGTCCTGTTCGGCACAGCGGATAAATCCAAAGGCGTCCTTCACGGTTGCGATGATACCCTGAAACACATTGCTCTACACGTAGAGAGAAAAAAAATCATATGAACACACACATGAAAAGCTGATATTAAAGCTACAAGACCTGATCAGTTGTATTGCAAAATCATGTACATAATAAAAAATTATATCCAGATAGATATTACGGCCTTTTTGCACTGAATATATAAACATCCAAATTGACTGAAATCATCAAATATTTTTCATTTCACTGAGCTGTTACGATAGATTATTATTAAACAAGATTTAGCAACACAACCACTCAGACTTTGTATCTTTAATAATCAAAACATCCACACTTGCATTATCAAATAACATTTATTAGTTTATATGCTGAGTAAAAAATTGGCCTAAGTTAAAAAAATTGTATATGACAAAATTTTAACTTACACGTTCGCGTATCTCGCCATTGACCTTGAATGTGTCCTCAACGAGTGTGATGTTAGTGGCCCGTTGTAGACCGTCACGTCGATCTGTTGCAATGTTGAACTCGACGAAGTCATCCACTTGTAGAGTGTAGTCTCCCCTCTGATCCTTGTCACCAAAGGGGATCTCAATCGGCCTGCAAACAGAAACAGTCACTTCTTATCATCTATGATACTCTAGTTTGTTTGTAAAAACAGGTTTATCACATTCTGATTCTAAACTCATTCCTGCCGGGTGTATAATGTCTGCTTTTGTCAATTACAGCAATGGAAAGTGTGAAAGTAGGGGAGAGTGGGGCATATCCAGATGGTGAGGCATAACCGGATGGCATGAGGAAACTCACAAGGAGCGCCACCTGGTGAATAACGTTACTGTGTAGGCCATGGCTTTCATATTAGTCACTGCCAAGTCATCTTGTGAAAACATGGCAACTCACAATGCGCACCGCACCCATCGCCGAAAGTTTCGATTTGGGCGTTAGCGATCTTATTTTGATACACTACATGAATTGCCTCAGCTGACGCACACTTAAGTTAAATCAACTTGTATGATTATTTCTGAACAGCTTACCTGGTAAACCGATGAGGAGTAGCTATAGACTAGTTCTATAAATGTATGACTTTTGGGGAGTTATTTAATAGTTTGTAGGTCTACCCCACACCAAATCCGGTTATACCCGACATAACCAGATGGCTGGACCTAAAAGTTTATTCATGGTAAGAAGGCCAGGGTCAAGCATCCCAGTGGGGTGGGGTGTGGTTACTGCAGTGACCAGTCTATCAGTAGCTCAGTATTATATACAAACCATCTGACTATGTCCCACTCACCCCTGACACATTGAGCCAATTCCCACTCTCTGGAGCAAAGCCCTCTATAAAATCATACCACAAACCTGAGTAAATTATTCTGAATTTGTTTTGCTAGAGAAGTTGTCAATAAAACTAACATACCCTTTGAGTGTTTCATATGTGATTTTCCCGGCAAGGGGGTCACTCTGTCTTCGGCTGTGGGGAGCTTTCAGAGTCTTTGTGATGCGACCTCGTCTGCGCTCAACCGCGACATCCTCAAATATGACCGTTCCTTCAGGAAGTCGATGAATGGCAACTGCGACCTCCTTGCCCTGGTGGCCAACAGTGGAGTTATAATAAAGTCACAAGGTATATCCATAAATGTTCATGACATTGTACATAACACAAATACATAACTAATACAAAACAAATTTTAAAATAAGAATACAGAGGGTGTATATTTAAATAAGGTTGCATAAAGATTAGCAGATTATTTACATAAATGTATCAGCTGAATTTCTTTAGATCAACTGTGAAAATAAATAAACTAGCCACTTGAGATTAAAACTGACATCAATCAGCTGTAAAAGAAAACATCAACGTATATGTTTGCATACGTAGAATACCTGGATAATATAACAACAATACAAAATGAAACATTCATATATACTCATAATACAAGTTCTTATCCTGTTATTTTTTATCATATTGACTTGGACCTTTAAAAGCACACACATGCATGCTGTTTATTTTTCATTTCAGTTCATCATTGAATTCTTTTGCACTCCAACTGTTACTAATGTAAGGCATATCTACACGTGTTAACAAATGTTGGATATAATGAATGGATGCGACACAACCAGGTAACGGGATGCTGGTGGTAGACGGCACGAGGCCCGAATTACGTAACGGCCCCACCTGGATTTTTAGTTCTGTAGGTTCCCATTGCCACACGTACGTTTCTGAACTGTATGGAGAACTCGACATCATCGCCCAGGATCAGTTCGTTGATGTCGCCCTGGTACTCGCTGTAGTGGAAGAAGATCTCCCGGACGACATCTGACCGCTCGATGAAGCCAAAGTTGTCCTTCATCGAGCAGACGACGCCGTGGTACTTCTCTGCGATTGGCTCGCTCAGCAGACACACCTTGTAGGCACGGATACTACCACTCCTGTCACACACAGCAGAACATTATGGACTACATTGTTCATGGCTCCAAGATTTAGTTATTTTATAAGAAATTCACTTACTTTGAAGCATAATTTGTGAAATGTACAACGTTTCGACCCATCAGTTATGAGTCTTGGTGATGGGATGAAATGTACAAATTATGTGACCATTTCACAAAGATATTGGGCCGGTAAAGACAATCTGCTGTCAAACTGTAGGAGTACTTTTTAATGGAAAAAGCCACTACACACTGTACATCATACAAGTCCTCAGGACTGCTCAAAGTGCTTTTACGGTTTACTTCTCTGGCAGACCTGTTCAATCAAACACCGTCTCAACTTCCAGCCATATGCTACAATTAATGTGCGAAGGCTACTCGTACACATATCCACCACTTGCCTATAGCCAGGTACTCATTTATACAGCTGAGTGCAATGTAGAATGAAAAAACTTGCCCAAGGTTTTAACACCGCAACGCAGGATTTGAACACAGGTTTTCTTAGTTGAGAGTGCAAAGCTCTACCCCTGAGCCACTGCGCTCTACCATGACCATTAGTTGGGTGTTACACCAATAACATGTCCCTCTGTTGACAGCTCTTAATACTATTTATGTACCTCAGAGCAATAACAGAAAATGTGCAGAACATTGAGTATAATTGAGTAAGTCTGGTATAAGCGTAAAATCAGTAGATGTTAATGAATAGAACATTTTAAAGACTAAAAACTAGATTAATCCCCTAAAGTTTGACACATGAATTGCCATCTAAAAAGAAAGCGTAATATTTCCACAAACACACACACATTGATATCCCTTAATAAGCAAACAACACTCGACAGAGAGGTATTTCCATAATCATGCATTGGGCCAAAGAAGCAAGTGACACGACCTTTTGTCAGTGATGATATGGAAGTTGACTTGGTCACCACTGGTCAGTTTACACCCATTTTCAACATCATCGATCGAGAACGGCAGAAAGAAGACTTCGCCACTTTGTTCGTAGCTCACTCGGCCAAAGCCATCGCCATTGTCGGTACCCTGCAGAGGTCAAAGTTACACTTACAGGTCGGTTTAACTCACTTCACTCCCTAGCAGACCAATTATATTCCACACTACCCTGACTTCCTTGCAAAGTATTAAGACATACTGCAATTACTGCAGGAAAGCCGTTAGCCTCTTGTCCTTGAATAAAACATACAAGTTTAAGTGACAAACCAAATCATTTATACTATAATTATATTTTATATAGAACTCTTATCTTGTCTGTTTCTCTTCTGCTTTAACGTTTCTACAGTATTCCACAAAAGAAATGATAAGTGCTTCCATCCAAGTACCTACTGACGTCTGGCTACAGTAATAATATTTAAACAGTGATTTCCAAGGTATAAAACTAGAATATGTCCAATAGTGTGAACATAGTCTTCTATAAAACAATATAAGTTACGTATACACAAACAAAATAAATGTTAGGACATAATTGTGACTATGAAATCTTGTACAAAAAATATTAATAAATTAAATCAGACTAAGAGAACAACAAATTGTAAACCAAATAACTTAAATATGAAATTTGTAAACCAAATAAATTAAATATGAAATTTAAACAAATTCATGCATATATAACATGTCATCAAATACCCAAATAACTGGTTAAACAGTGGGATTAATGTTAAAGCTCAATTTGACGTGTGATGTTTTTATTAATTATTTACTTATTATTTACTTTTTTATCCTGTGCTGCTTTCAGTATTTTTAATTTATAGTTCTTTCAAATGTTTTTTTGAAATAACTTTATTTCGTAATGATAATTTAATTTGACATTTAATGCCACATTTTTATAATGTTAATTTGTTTAGTGCTATTTGTATGTTTTGTAACAGAGCCTGCGAACATGGTAACCTAGATTTACGGCACTATATAATTGCTGCATTATATTATTATATTAATGCTTACGCCTCGGCACTTGATGGATTTTGCCTCAGCCACGACGGTGCCGACTACTTTGTTCTCATTGAGACACTCAAACGGCACGGGCGCCTCGTCCAGACGCACAACAGAGATTGCAATCGGCTTCCCTGTCCGTCGGTCAAACGACATCTGGAACTCCACTGAATCTGAAGCAACAACAATGTAAGCAGCATTAGAAATGAAGAGTGTGGTCACTCGGTATAGCACCAGACTGTCAGTTGAGTGGATGGTGGTTCAATCCCACATACCGCCGTTTCTAAACTTAAGCAATTTCGTTTGCCCCACATTTGCCCGTGTCTTTTGGAAGAGACACTAAAAGCCGGTGGTCCCTTCTATCTGGTGTCTATACCAGGGGAAATAAAAGGGTAAATGTGTAACCTGTAGAACTTGCTAACTCTAGAGACGAAAAACTCTGAAAACCAATGACAATAATGGCCAGCTAATTGACCAATGGTCATTAATGGAAGAAGAAATACCATAAACAATTATGGTCAACTGGTTTATGTTTATTAATGTTAGGTATACTAAATGTAGAGTGAGGCTGCGCTTGTTTTGTGCCAATGTCAATTGTGTTTCTCTCATTAAGCCAATGGTGAGCACGAACACTGTATCTTACTCGATGAGTGAAGATATTTGTGGAATATAACTTCCGAGAAAATAAGTTGATTTCGCTACATAAGTACACAAGTACATAGCAAGTAGCAACCGTCCATGTATAATGCTCCTATCTTCATGGAATTTTGCACAGAGTTAGAAATAGTGCATACACAGAATATGTAGAAGTACAATTAATTAAAAAATTACTGAATACCTTCAATACAATTACTTATATGCCCATACATCATCGCAAGCATGGGCTATTGGAGACACAAGGATCACATTCAAAATATCTTACTGTATTATCTTTAAAATACAAACAATCATACCAGGACATACTGCCTGTACAGTTGAGTTCTCCAAAGTCATTTAATTTATTTTACATGGCACATCCTCTGCCCCTGCCTTTGCGGGCTCTACATGGCCATCTCCATGCCCCTCGACAATTGCTTACCTCTTGACCAATGACATAAACGAAGCATTTCACAATAGGAAATAACGGAGCCCTGGAATTAGCATAGGTTCTCTTTTGTTCCATCTTCAATTATAATAATGTATGTATAAGTAACACATTTATTTGTTTTAGACATATCAGCTGTGACGCTAATTGGGGGCTTGCATAAAATGCTAAAACATACTTTATTAGATACCATTTCAGCGTACATATTCTGGAAATTTATATGGAAAGATGAATGATTTAGCTGAAAATTTATGGCAGAAAAGCAATTTCAAACAAATAGTTTTCATTTTTTATGAAAGGTGTCTATAGTTTCAGAAGATTTAATCGCAATTGGGTGATGATTTCAAATTGTTGACGCAGCTACAGAGAAAGTACATTTGCCAATATTCAGCTTAGTTTTACGAACAAAAAGTTGTTTGGAAACGGATGATCTAAGGGTCCTAGAAATATATAATTTATACAGTACATATAATATAAAATGTACATATGTGATGAAACAGATACATTGCTCTATTGGCATTATCCGAACTGACTGTTAGTCATTCACTTTTTAACCTTTTAACCTCTTACCTCCGACCTTCATCTCTTCCAGACTGCCACTGTACTCGCTGAAGTGGAAGAAGAGTCTCGCCTCGCGATCACAGCACTGGATGAATCCATAGGAATGCTGCAAGAGAAGACACAATCCCATTATATGACCATCACATACAGCTCCAACCTCCATCCATGACAGCACTGCTGTCATAATGCCTGTCTCCTCAGCTAACGTGATCTGGGCATGTGGAGAGACCAGGAGAATCATTTCTACAGACAGCAGCTGTTTGCAGAGTGGGTGGGAAATGAGTCTTGATTGACCCTGACTGTAGTGGGAGGATTGTGGAAAGGGAGTTTGGAGAGAACAAGAGGAGAGAGGAAGACAGCAGTATATGAACAGGATGGGTGATGAGAAAAAAAGCAGCCATGCGTAGCAATGCTATCCTCATTCCTGTCATTCGTGGAGAAGAGAAAAACTATGAAGATGATTAGGAGATAAGGAGAATAAGAGAAGATAAAGATAAATTAATGAGAAGATAAGGCGAAGAGATCGAGATGTTCAGTTCAGACAACCACACAAGGACAATGAAGGCGAAAGACAAAACACAAGTAAACAGAAATCGAGAATTGTCCTGCCCCTGACATTGAGGGAGATGAACAAGAGAACGCGGCCAAGCGCGGAAGACTGACCAGTATTTTTTCAATGTAGCCTGTTTCTCGGATACTGTTGTTGACACTCTGGAGTGAGACGGCGGAGGCCGGCTGTGAGGTGGTTGTGCTGGTTGGTGATCCCTGGGACAGTACGGGGCTCGATAGACTGCTGGTGATGCTGACTGATCGCTGAAAGGCAAGGATTGCAGGATCTTGGACAGGCGGCTGGTAGCTCTGCAACACACGCAAACAGGCACAATGACTTCAGTCAACTGTGTCTGGTTTTGACACTGGATCGATGGTGGACATGTCACTGGACGGGTGGTGGACATGTCACTGGACGGGTGGTGGACTTGTCACTGGAAGGGTGGTGGACTTGTCACTGGATGGGTGGTGGACATGTCACTGGACGGGTGGTGGACTTGTCACTGGATGGGTGGTGGACTTGTCACTGGACGGGTGGTGGACATGTCACTGGACGGGTGGTGGACTTGTCACTGGATGGGTGGTGGACTTGTCACTGGATGGGTGGTGGACTTGTCACTGGATGGGTGGTGGACTTGTCACTGGACGGGTGGTGGACATGTCACTGGACAGGTGGTGGACTTGTCACTGGATGGGTGGTGGACTTGTCACTGGATGGGTGGTGGACATGTCACTGGATGGGTGGTGGACATGTCACTGGATGGATGGTGGACATGTCACTGGATGGGTGGTGGACATGTCACTGGATGGGTGGTGGACATGTCACTGGATGGGTGGTGGACATGTCACTGGATGGGTGGTGGACATGTCACTGGATGGGTGGTGGACATGTCACTGGATGGATGGTGGCCATGTCACTGGATGGGTGGTGGACATGTCACTGGATGGATGGTGGACATGTCACTGGATGGGTGGTGGACATGTCACTGGATGGATGGTGGACATGTCACTGGATGGATGGTGAACATGTCACTGGATGGGTGGTGGACATGTCACTGGATGGGTGGTGGACATGTCACTGGATGGATGGTGGACATGTCACTGGATGGGTGGTGGACATGTCACTGGATGGGTGGTGGACATGTCACTGGATGGATGGTGGACATGTCACTGGATGGGTGGTGGACATGTCACTGGATGGGTGGTGGACATGTCACTGGATGGGTGGTGGACAGGTAAACAAATAAGGACAGAAAGTTTTACAAAATCATACATATTGTCAGTTTGAAAATGGGTGTCATGTGTGTGTACTTGATTTTAGGTCACAATCACACATTTCGACTGGCTTGTGTATGTGTGTGCGCGCGTGTGCACATGTGTGTGAGTTAACATGCATGGGTCTACCAAAAATGTGTGATTAGCAAAAAGTGTTTCCTACATAAAGCTGTTTCAACCAATCCGTCATCTGATCTGTTGCCTAACAAATGGTTCGTCAAGCCTGCAAATCATCGATGCTGAACAGGAGTTTTCTTACATTCTATCATATAGTTTGTTTAAATTCTGGTTCCCAAATTTTGTATGACAAACAAACAGGTAATTGAAACCAATAGCTGGACTGTATATGGCAATTTTTTATTTTACAAACACAAGATTCAAGAGCCTGCAGTTACATAAATTCCAGGGTCCCGGATAATTACACATTCCATATGGTTACTCTGGCATTACATCAACACAAAACTCTTGAAATCTGTATAACAATGTTTAGAAATGAAAAGATTAGTAATTTTTGGTAAACCTGTGTTATTAGACTTGTCCACTTATCAGATCACATACCTCAACCTCATAAAGTGTGACAGGCGTTGCACTTATCAGAAAGGTGCCCTTAGGAAATATATGTTGAAACAATGGATGTCCTACTTAGATATAATCAGTACCTTCCATATATAGTGCAATGAATCATAAAAATAATACATATCCTATATTATGCTAGCACATAAAATGTACATTTTATGCGTATTAATACAACATTAGGTTTTACTGCTGGGGTTGCCATTCTAAATATATATAAATTTCAGCATTGAAAAACAGTGCTTTAGGTGTATCACAACATTACATGTGTAAAATATAAATGTAATGACATAATTGTTTTGAATAAAATTACAGTAAAAAGGAAAATTGCTTAAGAAAGAAAACAAGATAATCTTAATGATCAGAATGAAATAAACAGTTAATCTGAATGTTATTATATTGATTGTTATGTGCTGACTGTGTGGAGTTTTATAGTTCACAGATGCAATGCAAGTCTGTATTTTTTATTAATCTGCATCTACTGTGAATTATGGAAGTACAATGAAAACCTAACTTTGTGTGATATCTTTCTAGTGCGTCTTTTTACAGAAGTAAAGTTTGTAGCACACAGTCTGCAGAAATAAAAAATAATACCTCTATATTGAAAGAGACAAAACAAGCGATCAGCGACACTTACCTTCCACTGAGGACTTGCCATACTCATGGTCCCTATATTGTACACTGTCTGCTTGCTTTGGTTACTTGTTGGTTTTACTGAACATGTAGCATACGATCGACAGTGCGCGTCACGCCGCTACCGCTGCGCCCTCTACGTTTCCCTCTCCCCTGATCGCTCGTCCCTGTCGTCGTCGTTCTACCGTGACCAGATCAATGAACACTCGAAAGCTGTTTACTGCAGATCCCCAGTGTCACTGCAGTGCATACGTCATGGTTGGCAACGCCACTGTTGCTGGGCTCGTGCTGTTGCTGCTCTTGGCTGCAGACACAACGACAACATAGTCAGACACGCCACGTTTTGGGGTCAAAATCCACATTTTTAAAAAAATTATTAAATTTAGATTTTCTGCTCCTTTTGTCTCCAAATTTTCTGCTTTATTTTCCCTCGTGGCCAATAACAAAGATGAATATAAATGAATTTACATGCACTTTCCACATGGCATTCATGTTCTGATCAAGTGTTGACAAATCACAATTTTAATGTTTTCCAGAAATCTGTGTAGCACCAAAAATACACAGGACACAAGTTTGTTGACAGTCCCTGTGTATGCATGCACTCATGTGTATGGTGGGGTGTGGTGTGTATGTTTGTGGTGTGTGTGTATGTGGTGTATGTGGTGTGTGTGAATGTGTGATGTGTGTGAATGCATGTGTACCATCCAAATACTTTTAAACTTCATTTTCATAGCTAATGTATTTTCTAAAGTTGTTTTGGATGAGATTACCAATTCAATGAAACAGAGTAAAAATGCCTGTAGACAATTAATATAAAATAGTAATTAACGCATATGAATTTACTTGAATTACCATGTCAACATTTAAAATGTACTTTTAGACTACTACCAGCAAATTAATGTACAACATTACTGCAGTATGCACACCATGCAGGGAAAAGCAAGCAGGAAGTAAGCAGATTGTGTTGCAAAAACAGAGTAGGATCCATTAAAAGATTATATCTGCCCTCCCCCCAGATAAATATAACACTCAATAACTCCCTTAGCAGTTACCACCAAGGGCTCACAGAGTCAGGCCAAAATCAGAAAATGTGCGCCACATACACAACTCTGAACTGTGATACTGTTATTATTGACTTCAGTCATCACAAGTATCAATATGTTTAAAAATGTCTGAAAGTAAAATAATTGAATAATAGCACCCATTTGTCGACAGAAAACTCCAGTCTCTTGTAATTTCTGCTTCATTTTTTAACTAATAAAAATAGTGTCTCAAGCGAAATACATACGTTAGTGACATTAAGTAGATACACCACATAAATAAACTTCTCCATTCATAATGTTCCAAAACAATTAGGCACATAATATACACCACAAATACATAATTTTGTAATGGTTCCCTACAAGTAGCAGTGCCATGGTTAATGGATACATGCAACTAAACCATGATCAACATTCGTGCAATGGTATTTTAAAAGGAGGATGTCTCTTTCTGGGGTTTCATTTAATATCATGTTCTCATGATATCATTATAAATACATTGAATTTACAGCTCTGTATACAGCCTGCCAAATTGCGTTTAGTTACTTTATAATGTTCACTAAAATTGTGAATGATCACAATTGAAAGTTTCCACCACACAACATGTTCATTTTGTAAATATAACACATAGAAATCTTCAAAACAAGCAATGCTTAGGAGAGCCTGATTAGACATTGCATCCTTTGATGTTCAACGTTCACAGATTCAAAATGGCAGGACTTCCATTATAAGTTAATATGTTGGTAAATCCCAGAATGAGAAGTAGACACCATCCATTTAAGTGCAACTACAAGAGCCACAGAAGGTGGTAATAGCTATACCGTACTGGTAGCAGTAGCAGTACTTCCGGTAGCAGTAGCAGTAGCAGTGGTAATGGTACTGGAAGCAGCAACAGTAGCAATAGTAGTAATAGTAGCAGTAGTACGTAGATCTAGTGGCAGATCTAATGGTAGCTATAGTGGTTGTAGTACTTAAGTCGTTTTTCTCTTGCGCGTCACTGTTTCATTCGAAACAGCCTCTTCGTCGCTTGTTTCTTTTTGCACTTGGTTGTTATTTTCCACCGAACACTTTTATGCTGCAACAAACACCAAACATCTGTTTTGATTCACATATTAAGTAATAACAGCAGACTAAGTTAATAATTTAGGTCAGTTGAAGTAACACTGGTTCTATATCTATTATACAACCCAAGATATTTTCAATGACATTTCCAAGACTGATTAAGGAGTTTCCATTATTATACAGTCATTAGTCATGGGCAACGCCAACGCCGTTCTGTTACACTATAGTCCTTCGTCAGACACCGTCTGAGATCAGGAATGCTCAACTTTTACTTTGTTTGTCAATTGTAACTTTTTTATACTTTCTTCGAAAAATAAATGGTCTTATCCCTGTATTTAATTTCACGCCAATTGCATAATAAATACTGCAAGCGTTAAACAATATACATATAAATAATATAATACGACCTTTAACCCATGCCGCAGCCCACAAACCATATATCGTTTAATTTTGACATCTCGGTTAGCAGGAGGTTGTTGACTTGCTCACTGAAAAATTGAGTCGTCACAAAAACAAGTCTAAATATGTGAGTTAATACTGAATTCTAGACACTATTACATGTACAGTTCGATTCGAGGTATTATTAAATTGTGATTCGTGTGTGTATTATATCAAAATGTGATAAGCTGACAGGTGTTTGTAAAAATATTTCCTCACCCCAGCAAATGCACTGCAGCTAAGCCGCCATGTCAATCCTGTTTTGAGGTTTCTTAGCCTCGAATTGTAAAAGACAAAGCCTACTCTTAAAGGAAAAATTCATATCGCAATTTCAAGTTTTCATAAAGTATTATATTCCAAATTATTTATTTAGTGTATCTAGATATTAGTTATTAACAACGTCTTCTGTAATGCTCTACGCTATAAGTAGTAAATTCAAGCAAATGTTTGAGAGTTTAAACACAGTGCTTGATGACGTAGAGCACACAAATACGCAACTAATTTATCTGGCGGACTGTCGAGAGGAAGAAAATAAACAACAGTGTGGTAAATTCTCGTTTGGTTCTAGTCATTAACAACAAGTTGTTATACGTTATAAAGAACGAAGCATGCATCCATGGTGTCTTCGTTCTTCCACGTAAACCGATCACTAAACAAACTTAAAAAGTACAAGCTTTTGTTGTTGACAAATCATGATACGGTGGTATGCACCGCTCAGTCACCGCCTTGGATGACTGAAATGTAGCACGAGACCACGGCATAACGTTGATGACTCATCCTATGAGAAACATTGTTGGGTTTCATATATACTCGCATGTATGTATATAAGTACATATGTTAAACAGTTAACAACTGCATCAGTTCAATTAACAAGATTGCCATATAGAATTAGAGAATCAACTCTGTCTCTAGTCTAGATGGCATGTGAACAAGGAAGCCCTTTGACTTAAACCTTGTATTTTTGCTATTCTTCTGCCTATACCAGTTTTATATTTCAACACTAGCTTTACCCCGACATGCCGATGGAGTGGCTATTCGGAAAGAAGAAGACCCCTCAGCAATTGCTGCGGCAGAACCAGAGGGCTCTGACAAAGGCAATGCGAGAGCTTGACCGAGAACGTCAGCGGATGGAACAACAAGAGAAGAAGGTCATAGCTGACATCAAGAAGATGGCCAAAGCAGGCCAAATGGTAAGTTAATACCAGTTAGAATTGTGATAAATGATTACATAAAGAACCATTTTTAAATATGTTATAATAACTGCTACATTATGGTTTATAGTAATATTATGGTTCTATTTTTCAGTGCATCCCCGGGTTGCTTCCTACTCCTACAGAAATAAAGCTAATGTTCAAAATTAAACGAAGGTGTGAAATATCACAGGCTTTGGGGTTTTTATGATCTAGATATTTCTATGCATACAAAATGTGAGTAAGAACTTACTTTTTGTAATCTATCAGTGCTCATGGAGCTGTTTGCTGCTGTTTCATAGGATGCAGTCAAAATCATGGCGAAGGACCTCGTAAGAACGAGACATTATGTTAAGAAGTTCATTGTGATGCGTGCAAACATCCAGGCAGTGTCACTGAAGATCCAGACGCTTAAGTCAAATGATTCAATGGCTCAGGCTATGAAGGGAGTAACTCGTGCCATGGCACAAATGAACAAACAGGTAAGGAAAGATGGATAATGTGAGTGTTTATTATATTGTTTCTAATTCATCCGCTGGTTTGTCCAATACCAAGTTTTTGGTTTGACGCCCATGTATCTTATACGTGAACAATACTTTGTGCCAGCTTATGTAGATTATGAACACTACATGTATCACAAGACTGCACTAGCAGCAAATTTGAGAACTGATTTGCTTGAATTAATTATACATATATGCATATGATATGTATCATAAAGTAAGTTATATTTTCTGATAGCTTATATAACAAGTTGTATTGTCCACTTGGAAATAAACTTCATTCATTCAACAAGTTCATCACAGAAACGTTCTACGTAAAAAAGATCACAAATGTCCATGCAAAAAGATCACAAATGTCCACATAACAAGTTTACAAATGTCCAAACATATTGTAGTAGAAACATTTTAAATGCAATTTATGTCATTGCAGCTGTAAGCCACAACATTGTTTTTTTGTGCCGCAATTATTTTGCAATGTAAATTAATGGTACAGTATTTTTTTCAAATTGTCAAAATTTAACTGATGTTCACTCTCAGATGAAGCTGCCAGAGATCCAGAAGATCATGATGGAGTTTGAGAAACAGTCAGAGATCATGGAGATGAAGGAGGAGATGATGAATGATGCCATCGATGATGCCATGGGGGATGATGATGACGTCGAAGAAACGTCAGTTGATGTATTCCTTTACAATATATAGCACCATTGATCAAATGCAGATACATTTATTTAAACACATTAATCTTAATATAATGTAGCCATTTCATATTATTATTTATGGAAATATTGTAAAAAGGTGGTTTAGTTATGTATTATATTTGTATCTACATACTGTGTGTGTTTTATATTGTATGTAATAGAGTGCACAGGCTGGTCTGTAGTAATTATATGGACTCATATATATATTCAATTCACTTTGCATTATGCATTTTTCTAAATGTCATAAAAACCATCTTGTCATGTGTGTTTCCACTCTCATGTGCCACACGCATGTGCACTTGAATTCACACATGCGCTCTTGATGCGCACGCACACACACACACACACACACACACACACACACACACACACAATGTCAATATCTCTCTTTGCTGTCCATCGTGTCCGATGATGACACATCAGTTTAGCCTTTTTGTGCTTTGCTCATCGATAAGAGAATGTCAATATAATCATATTATGAAAATATAAAACATTGATCTATGTCTAATAAAAGCAATGTTCTGGAAATCAAAGTCATTATTTATAAATAATAAAAACAAATAAAGATTATATTATAAAAAAACTACGGGGTATATGATCATATATGTACTTAAAATACTTGTTTTCTTTCAGTGATGCGATCGTGGCACAAGTGATGGACGAATTGGGACTTCAGTTGACGGACCAGTTATCTGGTAGGTTCATCAGCTCAGTAATAAAACAATAACGTAATATGACATAATTTTAGTCATAATATGGAACCCTCGAATAACTTGACGAGAGTTAGGAAATGTCCACTGGACCAGTCTAAGCACTTTACAAGGAAAAAGACAAACTTACAAATACGGGGTAAGTTCCATTTGAGGCACTGACAAAATTTTTTTTACTAAAATATTGAATGGTTATGAAAATATTGATAGAAATATTTTTATCGGTTAAGAAAATTAGGACTAGAAGACATGAAAGGAGCAGTGTAGACTCGATATTAGAAAATTCTCATTTTCACAAAGAACAGTAAACAAATGGAACAAATTATCAGCTGATTGTGTGGGTGCTAGTAATGTTAACATATTTAAAAATAAAATTGACATATAACTCAGTGTGGGGATACACTTAGATAGATAGGTTGGACTCTCGATAAATCAAAGGCCTTCCTTGTCCACCTGCCATCTAGAGTTAATTCTCTAGGTGGCAACCTTGCTAAATAGCCAGTGTCATTATTCACCCAGTGGACATCCACTCATGACAAAAACAAGGAGCGGTGGTCACATGGTACTGTGGTAGAGTGCCAGATGTCAATCATGGTTCAATCCCACCTGCCACCGTTTTGAAACTTAGGCAGTTTTGTTCACCTCACACAGCTTGTGTGTTTTGGAAGAGACACTTAAAGCCGGTAGTCCCTTCTATCTGGTGTCTATGCCAGGGGAAGTAAAATATCCCACACGGGGTAAATGTGTAACCTGTAGTGGACAAGAGTGTAACCTGTAGTGGACAAGAGTGTAACCTGTAGTGGACAAGAGTGTAACCTGTAGTGGACAAGAGGACAACTGTGAAAACCAAGTTCGACAATACTCTAGTCACAAGCGTATGGCTAGCATAGAGTGATGGGCACACATACAAAGCTGATTTGTGAAAATCTTGATGTTGGCACCTTTAAATGCAGATATTATATAATGTAGGATGAGTAGGCAGGTCTCACTGATTTTCACTGTCATGCATCGGTTGTCGTGTAACACATTCTCTCATGTATTTCCACTTCTGACACCAATTCTTGCAGTCTCTGCCCAATTGTCTCGGAGATGTCTCGGAGATTTCATTGTATGTTTAATAGTACTTTAAAAAAAATTATTTCCATTGTGCCTAAAGGTTTTGTTGATGACCTTTTTCAGGTCTGCCGGAAACTGGGAAATCGATAGGTGTAGCAGGAGCAGTGGGTGGGAAACAGGCGGTCCCTGCTGGGCCTGTGGACGACGCTGACGCAGATCTGGAGGCGAGATTGGATAACCTGCGTCGGCAGTGATCGGGAGGGACAGGGCTGGTGGGAATTTTGTCCCCCCAGATGTGGCCAAAGACCATCGCTGCTGTCATATATGGGATCATCTACTGATTATTGTGGGGAAAAATGACACACTGTGTGTGGATGCTGCATACATCAAATGTGATGTGTCTGCATTGTGTACAGCTGAGACTTAGCCTAGACCACGCCACCATTCATGTGCAGTGATAGTGCCTGCAGTGTTGGTGGGCCACACACCTGGAGAAATAACCACAATGTCATTACTGGTATCACCTGAATACCACATGTGGCCTACACGTACACCATACTGTCATGTTCTGGATGTAACCATCACCTGTAGGGTTTCTGTGAACGAATGAATCAAACGAATGCCTGCCATTACTGATGTTACGCATACCAAAATGAAACACCTTTTCTGGACATCTGATAGACATTTACCTGGGATAACATTTGATGATACACCCGTGGCACACCTGTAACTTTGTACATATTTGATTCCGAGACGTAGATGCAGTGAAATACAAGAACTATTCTATGTATTTTTTGTTATAATGCATGTGTTAACTTAATGTATAATTTTAGATATTCCAGTAGAGATGTCAGTTTGTAATATTGTGTTCTTCCACCTCCACAAAAGGGTGTTTAGACTTTTGAAGTTTGGATCACACTGTAAATAGAGTTTTCAGTGTTCTTGTTCTGTGACTGCGTCATTATTATGTATACATATACACACATACATATATTTATATACATATGTATTTTTATTGTAGGCCTACTTACCTGGGTTTATAATATAAATGAAACCAAAATATAAACATTTGAAACAGATTTCAGATATCTTGGATACAGAAACTTTGTAATGGTATTTCTAGGATCTACAAATTGTGTCCTCTAAATAACATAAAAAGCTACAAATATTTTAGTATTTCCATAACATTATAATGAAAATGATAACAAGGGAATATTTAATTGAAAACAAATTATTTCAGAGTTTTAACTCTTAAGCCTGTACATTGAATAAAACACAAACGAAAGAAATTATCAAGTTGTAGGCTCATGTTTTCAACATTTTTATTTATCAAAATCAACATTTATACTACTGCATCTATGCAGTATCTGGGAAAGTTACTTAACAAAGATCCACAATTTGAAAAGTGTCACAATTGTTTTACAGAACATTTTACTGAAAATGTGTGCCCTTGCTACCTTGAATTTCAAACACTTAATTTTGTCACAATTGGTACAGTATTTAAATGATTATATGTTATCTCTATTGCCAATGCAGGAAATGTGATAGATATAAAAAAAATTCTCATAAATAAATTTTTTATTAAATTAATCTGCCTTTTTCAATTATACACACCTAAACTGATTTTATCTTTCAAATCGGACAGTGAAGTATTCGTAACGTTCTACCAACAGAATGGTGAATAGCAAGTTGATAATTGCAGCATTAGCATTATAAAAAAAAAGGTCTCGTTAGTGTTAAGACAATGTTGTCATCACTGAATGCCTTAAGAGCAACCATGTCTGAATCAGTCGGATCCATGTAGTGAATACAACCTGTTTTAAGTACATTGTTTTAAGCCAAAAGAAATAATCAAACCCGGTCTTGCATCTTGTATCACCTCCCTCTCTCTACTCGTGTGTTCTCTTCTACAGCACAAGTACTTGGTTGACATAGCAATCAGAGAAATTTCTTCCTCATAAATACAACCTTATATGTAAATGTCGACACCTGCTTTGCAATTTTTTTACACATGCTTGGCCTTCTTCGTCTTGATTCCCAGCCATTTTATTCTCTGTACGGAAGCTGGTCTTGACAACATCAAAGATGCTATTGCTGGAACATATAATTTATATGGGAGAGGAACAACAACTTTGGTACATAGCATATTCTTTTAGTTTTCATTATAAATATAAAAAAAATTAACACATGAAGTAGCATGAATTTTTTAATTTCTTATCAGAATAATGCTGATGCCTTTAAACTTATTATATATTGTGGCATAACGTACATTAACAGGATGATTGCAGATGTGATATAAACAAAAACTCTTCTCCTGTGCATTCATAATTGGCTAATGATATATTACCTATGTATAGGCCTATATTATAGCTTAAATATATATATATTCGTGACACAGAACACAATTATTATATTGTATGCGATATTGACCAAACAAGTAGACAGCTCATTTGTAAATTCAATTATTTGTACGGAACATAACTAACTTCTTACTTATATACACCTTAGAGATTTCAATAGATGAATTCACACCTGCGAACACAATACCAAATACACCTGCCGACAAAGAAGCTGAAAAATAACTGGGTGGGTGCTTCAGACTATAGCATTCTCTTTTCTACTCCAGACAGTCTGTCTACTCCGTGTTTACTGAATGCAATACACACGCAGCAGACATGCTAATTGCAATTATCTTTTCTCGCCTAATTGCCTTTTCTCACCTACTTTGCAAAAGGTTGCCTTTGGGGTCTTACAGTATCAGTTACGCGTGACTGGATTCTAGTCGGTGGCGCCCCATGTGGCTGTTTTGTGATTATGATCAGTCCACGCTTCGTTTGTTCTGTCCGCGGTGGGCGTGGCGTGACATGAATTTCTTGTTGACAACTAAACCGGACAATACTTCGGGCATAAATGAGCTCAAGACTCATGATTAGTAATGAAACTGTCGAGTAGCAGCCGTCATAAACGTGGAACACCTGTATTTTCGCTCAGCTACATGCCTACAGACAGTACAACGCGTCCTTGTAAATAAGCGCGGTACCATGACTAGCGATTCACGAGCGAGCCAGGCAGGGTTGAGCCAAACGATTATGCCTGCTTGGTCGCTGGTGCCGACCGCTTCCGTGCCGTTCTCAACGTAGGACATGTCTGACTAATAGTCACACTCTAAACTAACTAGTCTGACTAAGGGTAAGGGCTAAGGCTTTGCAGCACTGAGTCGCAGTGATTGACTGCCGGTCCAGTACATCGATACGCAATTTAACAGAACTTCAGAAGACTGAGCCTGATCGAGACACGGAAAGCCAGCACCTGTATGCTGTATGCGTACGTGTGTGACTATGTGCCAATGAGCAGTCTCAGGATTCGACAGTGAACCTGAGGCTGAGCCATTGGACGCGGCACGGTTTCAGACATCCAACAACTGACCCAGTCAAAGAGATGGGATACAAACTGATGAATGACGGCCTCAAATGGCTTTTCCTGGTATGTTAGACCTAATATTACTTGAAATTGCATAATTGTGGTTCGGTGAAGAACGGTCTGTTAATAGTTCAGTTTGTATTGTAACATGCATGTGCACCCACCATGCATATGTCTACTCTGTTGGTTGATTATAGTGATGATAATGATTTGTTTTTATGTTATGTATATTTTAGCTACATAGTATGACATAAGATATATACAGCAGCTATAGTTATAGCTAGAATTAAGTGATAAAACTATTCTTTTATAGGTGTATGGAGTCAGTGATCAACATGCATGCTAGTTCATGATCACTCATAAATTGTAATGAATTATTCATATACGTGTGGAGTCAGTAAGCATAGTGCTGGTAATTTTTTATTGTCACACCTATTTAGACAAGCGAGGCTGCTGGCTGGTCGATCTTATTCACACCTTCTATTTGAACAACCACTAACCTTAGCTCTCATGTAAATCCCAATCAGACACATGAAAGGAAGTGCAAGCAGTAATGTAACTGTTTTCATGTATGTGTCGGTGACATAGCTTTATGTAGAGACCCGTCCACCCGTCATTTGGACAGGTAAAAGTGAATATGGATGGGTAGAAATATGGGTGGATGGGTAAAAAAACGAAGGAGCCAAAAAAAGGTCTTCCAAAACCATCTAGATATTGTTAGTTATGCCTTGAAAGTGAGTGAAAATGGTGTCACACATGTGTTTATAGTCCATTTCAGGTCTTGTAAACTGGCTTAAAAGTTGACATCCATGTGTCAATCAAAACATGTATGACTGGCAATAATTGTATCCTGCATAAAGCCCTGATCGGCAATGATGAATCAAGACTATGTGGACTGTCGAACGGATCAGGAGTCTTCATTACCCCCTCCCTAGAGTGGTGTATGAGTAATAGTATACCCAGCTAATTGTCACTACATAAGTACTGCTGAATGTAGTATATATGAGATGGTTATCTGCATGTGATGAGATTGAGCAATGCACAATAATTTCCACTACCTGGCATATACAATATGATATTTATGATGATGCTATATTGAATAAAAAGTGAAAGAAAATATTTGAAACAGATGTTCATCTTTTCACAGCTCTTTTATTAAATTTCATGTCTGTTTCAATCACTGGAAACTGACATTTATTTTTTGATTTCTTCTGCATGCTTGCAATCTCGCACACTGATGCACCCATGCACACACACGCACACGCACACGCACACACACCACACCATACAACACATGCACGCACGCATGCACACAGGCATGCACACACACACACACACACTCATGCATTGAATGCCAGCTAACAATCATTTGATGACCTTGTGGCAAATTGGCCTCACATTTCCTTCGAATAAAATTGGTATTTTATGGGGTGGAATATGATTTTTTTGCAAATGCATGCATTGGTTTTAGCCCCATACAATGTAGTAATGAATCATGCTGTTTGTATTGTGCGATTGTGGTATTTGAGAGACCGGAAGGGTGGCACAATACAAGGATTCAGGGTCATATCAGGTTTACATACGAGGGCTCACTTTCCAATTACCCCGGTACTATCATTCCCAAAGTGGCAGCCCAGTAAGTAGTCCACTTTCATTTTCAAAATAAATATTTACTGGTAATTTGTGGCCCTTTTTTATTCTCTGCTATGTACTTGTTTCACTATATGTATAAATATCTGATTTAAGATGTCACCAGGTTAGTCAACTGGTGTTATTTATTTATTTTATGGTGTTTTATTTGCAGTTGTTGTGGTTTCTGGTGAATGTGGCTATATTTATTTCAACGTTCATCAAGTACAACGGTGGTCAAGAATTCTTCTACCTCAGAAAACTCATTGGCGTAAGTTGTAGTTCCATACATATTGATTGAGAGTTCATTTTAACTGGCTAATAATCAAGCAGAATTCTGTGTGATTTTTCAGTTAAGGTCAGAGCATAAAAGAATGAGCAATGTTCAGATTTGCATTGGTTAAAATGATAACAATTAATTTCACTATAATATACATACAATAAAATAGTTTAAATTATTTAAATTAATTCAATATTATCGCTTTTACAACATTATCTACAGGTATAGCCATGTACCAAACATAATTTATATTATTATATATTTATATATATTATATTATTAAACTACATTTGTAAAAAATTGATATTTTCACCAGTTTCCTTCTTCAGCATGGAATGGCATAAAGAGTTTTCATTGGTTGATTGGCAGGTGTCGCTGCCATTTGCAAGGGCCAGTGCCGCTTGTCTAAACCTCAACTGTATGATCGTGCTACTTCCTGTCTGCCGCAACCTCATCTCCTACCTTAGAGGGTCATGCTGGGTATGTAGACCTCACGAGGCAGACACAGACGAGGTAGTACGTAGCACTGCCAACATATTCCCATGTAAATAACTTTAACTGCATCTAAATCCATGGAAATCAATAAAAATAAACCCAGGAAAATCATGTAGTAATTTGCAGTGTTAATAAATAAATGTTTTACCTCTAAAGAAACTTTTTTTTTCTCTGTATATTTCGGCTGTCTCTCTCATAGCCTTCTTCAATCAACATACACAATACACAGGGGGAAGCCAGCATTAAACAGAGACATTGGACAAGAACTCCCCTGGTCATGCTCCAGCTTGTGTCACATGATGTAAGTCATGTGACACGACCGTGAAATTCAGTCCGCTGAAGAAGGCTGTGAGAAACAGCAAAAATATACGGAGAAAAAAGTTTCATGAGAGGTAAAACATTTCTTATTAACAATGAACCAAGAAACTGGATCATTACATTCGAATAGTTTGCGTTGGTTCAAATCACCAACCAATGCATGGTGTGCCACAGCAGTCTAAAATGTATTTAAAGCCAAAGTTATTATCTTCAGGATTAAACTGACGTGACACATGGTTGTCAAAAATATTAACCATAATTTATAGACAGGATTTAGTAGTGTTCGTATCTACAATGGCATATATGTGCATGATATGTAGCATCACAATCTCAGCTTATTTACCCTGTCAAACATGATGACAGATACCCACTACCCACTCGCATTTACAGGGTGGATAATGTTTTACTGTACGTATTTTAGGACACTGAAAAAGTATTGGACTAAACTGTATGATGTTTTGTTCTGCGTTTACAGTACTGCAAACGAAATGTAAGACGGCAGTTGGACAAAAGCATGTCTTTGCACAAGGCTTCTGCATATTTGATATGCATTCAAACAGGTGATACATATTTACATATATATATCAGAAAAATGATCCCGGTAATTTTTTAATTACTGATTTGTATCTTGCCTATGTGCACCATAGAATGTGACATGTCTCATATTGAGGGTAATTTGGAAGGCTTCTTAAATGTGGATGTAGTTCGTTAATGTTGTCAACAGTGATGTGAATCTGCAGTTGGCTTACAGTTCGTAGTCCTAAAGATAATTCACAATGTCAACATTATCATTTCTGTGTGGACACAACTTTATTACTTTTTTCCTGTTTTTTGTAAAAATAAATCCTATTTTATAATGTTCAACAGTAAAATAAAATCTGCATTATATATAAATATATAAACAAGTATATATATATATATATATATATATATATATATATATATATATATATATATATATATAATATAATATAATATAATATAATATAATTATTTTCAAATATATATATATATATATATATATATATATTCAGCTTCTATAGTATTCTATAGAATTGTAAGTGGGCTTTTACAGATTTCATATGACTACAAACATTTTAGGAATTCTATATAGCAACACAAAAATTCTACAGCAAACCATGAACGTGTTACAACAAATTATTGTGTAATTTTTGGGACAACACAAATCACTTATTGAGACTTTAATGTCTTCATTGCAGGCATCCATTACTTTGCTCACGTCTTCAACTTTGAGCGTTTCATACATGCGTGGGACACGGAGGGTGATTCTCCAGGGTTAAGATCTGCTCTCTCCAGTCTTCCCACCCTCTCTAATGCCACCTGGCTCAACCCCATCAGAAAGTCGGGGGCGGTAGGTCATTTTTTATTTTACATTTTTACATGAGATAATAATAACATGCATGGATGAATATGAAATTTTAATGTACCTGGGTAGTTTATATGAATATAAACCGTTTAACGTAGTATTACGTTCTCTAATGTTGAACCACCTTTATTGTAATTTAATTTTAAATGCAAGTGTTTTCCCCAAAATGTTTGAGAATTAGTGCTTTTGTCATCGCATTGTATTTACTATTGGTTTCAAATTTCTTAAATCAAACGTAAATTAATCCCTGAATAAATTGAATATTCTGATTGTCGTGCTGGTGTCAGTTGTGATACATATTTGTGCTGCTAAAATATACCAGTTAGATGCAGTCCCAGCTTCATCGTCAGTTTCAATGTACAGTGACATATTGTTTTATGGTCACCTCTGTATTACACCCACATTGCAATTAAGGACAACTTGGTATGGTCCCAAATCACCTCGAGGTGTAACAATAAAGTGTAGGAAATTAGACGTGCTGATAGGGTCACCTTGCCATTCAGTTCACTTTACACTACCACAATTGTGACCTTAATAGCAATGTCATGTGATGGCCTTAATATAGAGGTTACTTTCTATGATAAGTGCAGTAGGTGTTGGCAGTAGCAGGCTGCACAGTACCTCGTTATTTTGAATGTGCTGACACTGGTGTGTTAATGTTATTTTGAGTATGCTGACACTGGTGTGTTAAGGTTATTTTGAGTATGATGACACTGGAGTGTTAAGGTTATTTTGAGTATGATGACACTGGTGCATTAAGGTTATTTTTAGTGTGCCGACACTGGTGCATTAAGGTTATTTTTAATTTGCTGACACTGGTGTGTTAAGGTTATTTTGAGTGTGCTGACACTGGTGCATTTAGGTTATTTTCAGTGTGCTGATACTGGTGCATTAAGGTTATTTTTAATTTTCTGACACTGGTGTGTTAAGGTTATTTTGAGTGTGCTGACACTGGTGCATTTAGGTTATTTTCAGTGTGCTGACACTGGCACGTTAAGGTTATTTTCAGTGTGCTGACACTGGCGCGTTAAGGTTATTTTCAGTATGCTGACACCAGTCATTAACGCATGTATTTTGTTTGGGTGCCCAGAATCCCATCCTCGAGCTGCTCGTCTGTGTACCTGGAGTCACAGGTGTTGTCATCACTCTGGCTCTTCTCGTCATTGTCTCTTCTTCCATGGAAGTCATCAGGTGCAATTACTGATACACAGAACAACTGTTACACTGAACTGAGTATTAACTGTGGTTTACCACTTCCTGCCAGTAATTACTGCACAACGGTTATCTTAGTCCACCAAGTGTAAGGAAAGTGTCAGCGTGTGTGTTGGTGGAGCCGTGCTGGTTTCTTGCGATTTGATACAATTAAATATGCAATTAAAAACTGGAGCAAGAGCTGATGATTAGGACCAGACCGGGCTAGCCTTGTGCTTTAGTCATGTGTGTGTTTGGGGTGTAATTGCTGAATTCTTCCGCACATAGGCATTCGAAGGCCTTAGGAAGAATACGCCATCACCCAACTGTGTGACAGTGTGGCTGCACAATGATGACAGTGATGATGATGCTGACTATGATAATGATAACAATGATAAAATGATGGTGACAATGATGACAGTGATGATGACAGTGATGATGACAGTGATGATGACAATGATGATGATGACAGTGATGATGATGACAGTGATGATGATGGTACTTATGATGACAGTGATGATGATGGCAATTATGATGGTGACTATGATAATGGTGATAATGATAATGATGACAGTGATGATGACAATGATGTTGACAGTGATGATGACAGTGATGATGACAATGATGATGACAGTGATGATGTCAGTGATGATAACAGTGATGATGACAATGATGATGATGACAGTGATGATGACAGTGGTGATGACAGTGATGATGACAGTGATGATGACAGTGATGATGATGACAGTGATAATGACAGTGATGATGACAGTGATGATGACAGTGATGATGACAGTGATGATGACAATGATGATGATGACAGTGATGATGTCAGTGATGATAACAGTGATGATGACAATGATGATGATGACAGTGATGATGACAGTGATGATGACAGTGATGATGACAGTGATGATGACAATGATGATGATGACAGTGATGATGACAGTGATGATGACAGTGATGATGACAGTGATGATGACAGTGATGATGACAGTGATGATGACAGTGATGATGACAGTGATGATGACTGATGATGACAATGATGATGATGACAGTGATGATGACAGTGATGATGACAGTGATGATGACAGTGATGATGACAGTGATGATGACAGTGATGATGACAGTGATGATGACAGTGATGATGACAGTGATGATGACAGTGATGATGACAGTGATGATGACAGTGATGATGACAGTGATGATGACAGTGATGATGACAGTGATGATGACGGTGATGATGACAGTGATGATGACAGTGATGATGACAGTGATGATGACAGTGATGATGACTGATGATGACAATGATGATGATGACAGTGATGATGACAGTGATGATGACAGTGATGATGACAGTGATGATGACAGTGATGATGACAGTGATGATGACAGTGATGATGACAGTGATGATGACAGTGATGATGACAGTGATGATGACAGTGATGATGACAGTGATGATGACAGTGATGATGACAGTGATGATGACAGTGATGATGACAGTGATGATGACTGATGATGACAATGATGATGATGACAGTGATGATGACAGTGATGATGACAGTGATGATGACAGTGATGATGACAGTGATGATGACAGTGATGATGAGTGATGATGACAGTGGTGATGACAGTGGTGATGACAGTGATGATGACAGTGATGATGACAGTGATGATGACAGTGATGATGACAGTGATGATGACAGTGATGATGACGGTGATGATGACAGTGATGATGACAGTGATGATGACGGTGATGATGACGGTGATGATGACAGTGATGATGACAGTGATGATGAGTGATGATGAGTGATGATGACAGTGATGATGACAGTGATGATGACAGTGATGATGACAGTGATGATGACAGTGATGATGACAGTGATGATGAGTGATGATGACAGTGATGATGACAGTGATGATGACAGTGATGATGACAGTGATGATGACAGTGATGATGACAGTGATGATGACAGTGATGATGACAGTGATGATGACAGTGATGATGACAGTGATGATGAGTGATGATGACAATGATGATGATGACAGTGATGATGACAGTGGTGATGACAGTGATGATGACAGTGATGATGACAGTGATGATGATGACAGTGATAATGACAGTGATGATGACAGTGATGATGACAGTGATGATGACAGTGATGATGACAGTGATGATGACAGTGATGATGACAGTGATGATGACAGTGATGATGACAGTGATGATGACAGTGATGATGACAGTGATGATGACAGTGATGATGACAGTGATGATGACAGTGATGATGACAGTGATGATGACAGTGATGATGACAGTGATGATGAGTGATGATGACAGTGATGATGACAATGATGATGACAGTGATGATGAGTGATGATGACAATGATGATGATGACAGTGATGATGACAGTGGTGATGACAGTGATGATGACAGTGATGATGACAGTGATGATGAGTGATGATGACAGTGATGATGACAGTGATGATGACAGTGATGATGAGTGATGATGACAATGATGATGATGACAGTGATGATGACAGTGATGATGACAGTGATGATGACAGTGATGATGACAGTGATGATGACAGTGATGATGAGTGATGATGACAGTGATGATGACAATGATGATGACAGTGATGATGAGTGATGATGACAATGATGATGATGACAGTGATGATGACAGTGATGATGACAGTGATGATGACAGTGATGATGACAGTGATGATGACAGTGATGATGACAGTGATGATGAGTGATGATGACAGTGATGATGACAGTGATGATGACAGTGATGATGAGTGATGATGACAATGATGATGATGACAGTGATGATGACAGTGGTGATGACAGTGATGATGACAGTGATGATGACAGTGATGATGACAGTGATGATGACAGTGATGATGACAGTGATGATGAGTGATGATGACAGTGATGATGACAGTGATGATGAGTGATGATGACAATGATGATGATGACAGTGATGATGACAGTGGTGATGACAGTGATGATGACAGTGATGATGACAGTGATGATGAGAGTGATGATGACAGTGGTGATGACAGTGGTGATGACAGTGATGATGACAGTGATGATGACAGTGATGATGAGAGTGATGATGACAGTGGTGATGACAGTGGTGATGACAGTGGTGATGACAGTGGTGATGACAGTGATGATGACAGTGATGATGACAGTGATGATGACAGTGATGATGACAGTGATGATGACAGTGATGATGACAGTGATGATGATGAGTTGTTTGTGCTTCAGGCGTTCCTACTTTGAAGTGTTCTGGTACACTCATCACCTGTTTATAGTCTTCTACATCGCCCTTGTCACACATGGCCTTGGGTAAGAGTGTTCGTTCTAATAAGTCATAACATTTTATTTACATTAAATTTAGCTGCTTTATAATTTGGCATTTTAATTTTATGAGTAGTTTTTTGTAATTACTAATTGAAGGAAAATGCTTGAAATATCATTGTCTCACTAGAACACAAACATTAAGCAAAGACAGAAAAACAATATATATAATATATATATATATATATATATATATATATATATATATATATATATATATATATATATATATATATATATATATATATTATATATATTACATAATTTTTTATTCTATGTCTATAACCTTGTGTAAGATTTTATGATTATGTACATTTTTATATATTCATTATTTAGTCTTTTTTATATTTTTTTTCACATGTATGTTCACGTGGCCTGTGTCTGATATAAAACATTAATTAATTCAAATGGTGTATATAAAAAATATTATATTAGCCAAGAATTTGAACTATTGCACAGTACAGTGTGTAGTCAGAATACAGTTAGAGTCAGATTGTATGTAACAAAGCTATTTGTAGGTTTTTTTATTGACTTGCGTGCCACAAAATAGATTTGGTACCGCCGATATATATATATATATATATATCCTCATTCCCGGAGTAAGGCGATGACTGGTCTTTAATTTATTATATTGAATACATATTCTTACTTCTTTAACTCTATAAACCTTTACCTTAAAAACTAAGCTGTACTTTTGCAATCACTGAAATTAGGTTGGAATTTTATTCGTGTACAACACAGTGCATGATGTAATATTTGCAGTGGTTTGGTACGACACCAAACTAACACAGAAGAACACGACCCTGAATACTGTCAACACCACTACCAAGATTGGGGCCACATACCCCAATGTCCGGACCCACAGTTTGCTGCAGGAGGGGCCCAGGTAGGTGTGTGTATATGTTTGTGTGTGTGTTTGAGTGTGTGTGTGTTTGTGCGTGTGTGTGTGTGTGTGTGTGTGTGTGTGTGTGTGTGTGTGTGTGTGTGTGTGTGTGTGTGTGTGTGTGTGTGTGTGTGTGTGTGTGTGTGTGTGTGTGTGTGTGTGTGTGTGTGTGTTTCTGTTTGTGTCTGTATCCAGACATGTTTGTGTATGAGTGTGTGTGTGTGTGTGTGTGTGTGTGTGTGTGTGTGTGTTGTGTGTGTGTGTGTGTCTGTATGTGTGTGTTGTGTCTGTATGTGTGTGTGTGCGTGTCTGTTTGTGTGTATGTATGTGTGTGCGCGCATGTGTGCATGCATGCATGTGTGTGTGCAGACATGTGTGTGTGTCTGTCTATGTGTGTGCATATGTATATATATATATATATATATATATATATATATATATACACACGTATGCATGCATGTATGTGTGCTGATGGTGATAGCGTTGATGTGAATGTGCATGTGTTTGTGTGTGTGCATGTGAGTAATGGCAATGAGAATGCGTGTGTGCATGTACATGCACGAATGTAAGCCATGCAAGTAAGCATTGGCCTTCTCTGATTTGTTGATGTGTTTGTTAATCTGAAATCAATGTACTAAAGAATATACATAACAAACTCATTTAAGATAAATCACAATACCTAACATAGTGTTGCACTTGTGAATTTTTTTTAAATGTAGTACATAATATATTAAAGAACTTTCTAGTAGTGTCACATGATATCAAGAGAAACGAAATGTTGTACAGTGAGTGGGCATATGAAGCATTTGTTTTGGAATTGAATAGCATCCGTTTGTGTTCAGACATGGAAGTGGGTGTTGGTGTCCATACTACTCTACCTCACGGAGATCGGCATTCGTCTGTTCCGTGGTCAGCAATATGTCAAGGTCATCAAGGTGTGTTTCTCATCATGCGCAACCAGGAATTACATGAGGTCAGACCACTATTTTATCCCAAGTTTCATTTAGCACAAATGAAGTACCAGTGATTTTTAGATGATGCTGACCTTCAAAGGTTTTTTTCAACTTGAGAAAATAACAATTTAAAAAGAAACATGGAACATTTTCATATTCCTGCAGTCCAGTAACGCACATGTGTGGTTTAATGTTCCCATTTGTAGCTGGTTGCATGTTTCAGTGAAATGTGTCAATAAAGGAGTCCTTGTATACTATGATTTTTACAACAAATGAGAAATATCATTTGATATGATTTTCTTTAAAAAAAACTGTACAAAATACAGGAAAAAAAAAAATTAAAGTTTAACTTGAGCTTGGTGTGGGACCATTAATATTGAACACTGCTTTACTGGGAGAAATGTAAATCATCTGTAACTGGTAGAGCTATGAACCATATACCAAATGCACCATCGGAGCAGCATTTTTGTATGGTTTTGAAACCATTTTTAACCACCTAAATTTCTGTGTTCCATACAATACATTACATCACCAACTGGCAGAACTTTTTAGTCTTCCATAACCATGTAAAACTAATATAAATTGAGTGAGAGCAAACAATTCAACATGTCCTAGCATTCCCTTCTGTCAAAAAAGTGCACATCTGGAAGAGCACATGGCACCCAATGATGTCATCTCACCAAGCCACAATTTGTTGCCACTGTTACATGTTCTGTCAGTTTTACATGTATCGAGCTGACATTGTGTATGCCCACAAGAATGGTTCGTAGATTTAGACACATTTGGGATAACTTGGGAGGGTCAGTACCTCGAGACTGAAGACCCTGTGTGGAGTACGACACTCGTCATCCCTCTGTTATCTTTTGCCTGAGAGTTACATTGTTTGAATACATGAAACATTACATTGAAACAGTGTAACGTAATTTTTAAACATTTTAACACAGTTTGTGAAAATGTTCGTCAAGTTGGAAGTATAATTATCCAAGTAAAATTTCTGATTACACAACTAATAATTTCTATTCACTTCATCATTTCAGTCGCCATCGGCGGCCTTCTTCAGGAACTGAATTGTTACTGCTGACTAGATGGCGTGGCGAGCAGACTGTCCCACACATGACTTAGTCTGAGCCCAAAAAAGAAGTTGAAACCATAACTACTAGAGTCAAGAAAATGCTCGACAAATGTAGAACACAAATCTGCATCAACAGACCATGTGGACAGACATAACTATGACAGACTGGGAGGGAGCGAAAGTGGTGGATAAAGAGACAAACAGGTGTGCGTGTTGGATAAAAGAAGCCATCTGGATTAGGAAGACGGAACCAACTACGAACGGAGACGAGGGGGGCTACAGACTAAGTCACATGTGGGTCAGTCTGCTCGCCACGCCATCTAGCGAGTAGTGACAAATCAGTTACTGAAGAAGGCCGCCGATGATGGCTGAAATATTAAAGTGAGTAGAAATTAGTAGTTGTGTAATCAGAAATTTTAACACAGGTAATTTCCTTTTCTTCACAACAAAGACTAGAAGGCCAGTGGAGACATGACCTCAGAGATTACAATTTTCAAGTCATAGTATTGATGACTGCCTTTTTTATTACCCATGCATCAATGGGTGCTTCAACTAGTATAAGATAAACTCTACATAGTAAGTACTGTATATAACGATAACCATGATAAAATGTATATAACCATAAGTACAGTGTATTGTATATAAACATAACCATAATAAAATGTATATAACCATAACCACGTGTACTGTATATAACCATGACGTCCAGGCACTAGTAGCTGGTTGTGTCTCTCAGGTCGTGCAGCATCCATCCAGGGTGATAGAACTACAGATGCACAAGCCAATGTTTATCACGCGGCCGGGCCAGTACATCTTCTTGCAGTGTCCCAGCATCTCCAGACTCGAGTGGCATCCATTCACTCTCACATCTGTAAGTCATCTTGCTGCTAGTCCCCTGGAACCTCTGTATTAGGGTCACCTTTAGGTTGTGCCCCAGCATCTCCCAACTCGAATGGCATTCCTTCACTCTCATATCTGTAAGTCATCTCGCTGTCTGTCCCCAATGCACAAGGGAACCTCTGCATTAAGGTCATTTTTGAGAAGTGTCCCAGCATATCCAGACTCGAATGGCATCCCTTAAATTTCACATTGGTTTCTGTTCCCAATGCACAGAGGAACATGTATATTAATGTCACCATTGTGACTAGGCAGAATTGATCTGAATAAAGAGGTGACCTTATTAGTAGGACACATTTCCTGTGCTCTTGTGTAGGTGGAGAACATTTGTGACTGATGTAGGGTGATCTTAATTGGATTTTCAGTGATCACAATACTGTTCTACTGTATAATAATAATAATAAAATAATTTTAATATATAGCACCATATAAAAAATTGGTTCTGGGATCCTTTGCAAATGGTATATTTTCTGCCTTAGAGTGTTGATAAAAAATACTGAGTGATTGAATGATTATTCATTTGTGATGAACAAGATTTGTGATAGTTTAGATCATCCAAGTTGCAAAATTAAAAATCAAATAAAATTGTTGTTTCTCTTATAGGCTCCACATGAAGATTATTTTAGTGTCCACATCCGCATCGTTGGAGACTGGACATCAGCACTGTCCACTGCTTGTATTGCTGGTCAAGAAACACGTCAGTTCCCAAGGTGAAGTCTCACAGACATGAGCTAAAATAGAGCAACATAAGTAAAAAGTGGACAATGGTTTTTACACAATTTCTTAATAAAATTTGTACTGAAGCGTGAACATATAAAATCACTATTGCCCCAAATAGTAGGCTACTTTACACAGTCATTGTAATAAAAAAAAAGTTTTATCAAATATCATATTTTTAAGTTGTGTATATATATATATATATATATATATATATATATATATATATATATATATATATATATATATATATACATACATATGTACATATAATGCATGCATATATAATAAATATCATCACCATTTCTTTCAGAATTGCTGTGGACGGGCCATTTGGAACAGCAAGTGAGGTATTACATATACATAAGTTATATTTGTGTATTTTGATAAAACTTCATAATCATTGCACACACATTATAACTGTGCTGTGAAATTTAGTTGACCATTTTATTAAGTTATTACAGTACTGATATATTTTATCATCTGATAAAATTACTTTAGAGTCGTAATAACTACTGAAAGTATGCAATTTACTGCAGATCATTTCCGTGCTAAAGACAGTCATAAAAGATGATAAATAAAAATGTGTGATCTATTAAAAAAGATCTTGATAGGAAAGTGGTATTTATTTGGTTTACTTTGTTACGATTGCAGAACTTTCATAAAGTGCTATCCTAGGAGACATTAACGTCTAATAGCAGGCAACAATTTGGTTAGTTTGAGGGAGCGGAAATCAAGCAGTTTTTCATGGCATTAGACATCGATATTGGACCAATATAATTAATATCACCATGTTGATGTTTACACACTTTTATCTGAGACGGGGTGGATCTGAGGTCAGATGAAAGTAATCTTTTCTGATATCAGACCATCAACATTCTGCAGTGATCCCTAAATAAGAGTTTTGTTGGTTGCAGGATGTGCCTCGGTACCAGGCGGCCATCTTGATTGGAGCGGGCATCGGGGTCACTCCGTTTGCATCCATCCTTAAAGACATCTGGTATGGACAGAATTCTTGTTCTCAAGTCTGCTTCTATTGGTTGTATATTTCCTTACCTGTAAAGTGTTGCTGCAGATACACGTATAAAGTAGAGATGAGTTCTTATGTTGCATTTGGACCACCTAGATATGTACACTTTACCGCCTGTCGGATGTGTTCAGTCAGACATCATCTCAACTTCCCTAGGAAGCATCCAGCATCGCTGCAATTAATGCATGAATATTTGTACAGAAATAACCATTCATTCATATAGGTGAGCGAAATTCAGTCAGACATCATCTCAAGTTCTCTAGGAAGTATCCAGCCATACTGCAATTAATGTGCACAGTTTGTACAGAAATATCCACAATTGTCTATAGCCAGTTACTCATTCATATAGCTGAGTGAACTGGAGTAATGTAGAGTGAATAACTTTCCCAAGGTTCGACATGGCAGCACAGGATTTGAACCTGGGTTCTCGTGGTTGAGGGTCCGATGCTGTGGTCACTGGGCTGTCACACTTCAGTCACTGCTGTAACATATTGATATATATCCACTTAAGAATCCGACCCTCTGGTCACTTCAGCCACTGCTGTAACACATTTATATATATCCACCTAAGAGTATGACACTGGTCACTTCAGCCACTGCTGTAACACATTTATATATATCCACTTAATACTTTGTATATATTCACCACTGTTCAATGTATGTAGCAAAAAATATATTTATTCAGCTGTGTCAAAACTGAATAAACTGTACAAATGTGTATGTTAACACGGGTTATGGAGACATTATTGTCTAATTGCAGGCTCCATTTGTGATAGTTTGAGGGAGGTGGAGCAGGCTGTTTTGTATGGTTTAGTGTATTTAACATTAATTACTTCATGTTTATATATTTTTTATTCACTTGTATGTTAAATGTTTATATTGACATCTGTACATGACGTACAGGTAAGTCTGAAATAAATATATTTTATTGAATTAATTTGTTATAATTATAAATATTTCTCTTTTAAGTATATGGTGGTTATGGTTATTGTTATAATAAAAAAATCTGGCTGTACCTGTACTTTGAGTGAAACAAATGTCGTATTTAATGAATATTTCCAGGTATCAGTTCTCAGCTCGGCCACTTGAGATGAAACTCAAGAAGATCTACTTCTTCTGGCTGTGTAGGGATACACACGCCTTTGAGTGGTTCGGTGCGTTACTGAAGCAGCTGGAAGACACAATGACTGAGACGAACCATCCCAATTTCCTTGAATACCACATTCACCTGACCAGTGGCTGGTCACAATCACAGGTGAGTGCTACGATGGTTGTTAACGTTTTAGCAAACAAGATTGTTTCTGTGTCATGGTTGCTGTTGCAAAAATATCGATTTACATTCAGTATGAATCATAAACCCATTATAAGTCGTAAAATCTGTAAGAACCCTTAATCAATACAGAATTGTTAGTTTATTGGTGAGTTTTGTTTTTAAACATGTTCTCGCAACTGGTATTTAGATAATCAGTGGATGATTTGGTCCATTTACAATAATAATTTTTATTTGAAATTATTATATCGGTCTGTTAAAAGATAGTTGTCCCATTATAAGCAGTGAGTTATTATTGAAAGCAGTTCACTTAACTGGAATGTGGAAACAAGTATTAATAATTATAATTAGTATAATAATTCAGTATAAATAACACAAAACCAGGACCAGACAAGTTCCACTTGTATTTCTACAGGAACAAATTAAGTGGAGCAAAGTTTCTATGTCACGTATGATAGTTTTCATCATTAGCAATCCAACACGAAATATGGATGGTTTAAAGTATTGCTTTCAGGCACTGAGCATCGTGTCACATGAAGGTGAAGCGGAAGATGTTCTAACTGGGCTGAGACAGAAAACACAGTATGGCCGCCCCAACTGGGAACACGTCTTCAGAGACGTTGCACAGGTGCATGCTGGGTAAGGCAGCCATTTTCTTCAGTCTGCATTTCCACAGGGCAGTTGCCAAATCAGATCAATGAAGAATGAGATGGTGGACACATCTAAGACATTGTGTTGTGTGCATGTTCATGCAGGCATGAGTTTGATTTAACAAAAGCGGTGCTGGCTGATTATGACTGCAAGGATGGAAAATGAATTTGTTGTTCTAGTCAGAAAAAAGTGTGAAGCAACACTACCGGTACATGGAATTTAAATAATTAGATGCTGATTTTGTAAACATATTATTTTAAGTTGGAGATCAAACAAACAAAACAACAGGCCAATACCATCATCAGGATTGTCAATATAATAGTACTGATGAATGTCCTTCTGTAAATATTGTTCTTCCCATGAAAGTTTGATGCATTTTGCATAAAATGCTTTAAATAAACTGTTGATATTTTACGTATAAAATATATGTATTTGTCAATGCAAAGATAAACTATTTTTTGACACATAATCTAGAAACAATATGCATGAAGGGGTAGTCTAATTTGAATGTTTATTTTGTATAAAAGTTGAAAGTACTGGTATATTGTGGTTTTGTAGAAGACCAACATAACAGCATAAATGTAGAGTTTAACACATTTTTGGAGATGCTTTTGGTTTAATACAGACGACATGATCTATGTAGGATAAAAATGGTGTTTCATGAGTTAAGATGGTTTCTCAATTGCTGTCTCAGATGGAGTCACTTTATTCTTACAGGACAAGGATTGGTGTATTCTTCTGCGGTCCAAAGAGTCTCTCCTCTACTTTGCATGCTTTGAGCAATGAGCATTCAAGTGATGATCTAACCTCAACACAGTTTGTGTTCAATGAAGAGAATTTCTAACACATTCTGGATACGGCACAGGCAGCTATCACTGAAGTATATTTGGTGTATCATATGTGTACTCGTGGACGTTTTGGGATAAATATATGGTGCACTGGAATGGGTTTAGTACAACGAAGATAACTTCTGACATATTCTGCATACTGCATAGTCAGTTATCACTTTACTGTGTACTTGTGGACGTTACAACAAAGAGAACTTGTAACACATTCTGGGTACAACAGAGAGAACTATCACCGAAATATATAGGTTATGTGTATGTTTTGGTGCAGTAGAATGGGTCTAGTGTAGTGATAAATTTGGTGAACTACATTGGTATGACGGCAAAACAAATACATCAGTGGTCACTACTAAGTGTTTCTAATGCTAAACTATTGAAATTTTAAAATGATACACCCATTGTTAGCGACACTATTTATACAGAACATATTTTATATACTGGTCATGTTGTCTAGATAATAATACTATTCAATGATAAGATATTTTTTGTGATGCTACATTTTTGTAACAAGTCTATCAGCTTATATTGCCTAAATACAAACATGGTGTCTTGTAGACATGCAGTGCAGCATTCAAATATGAAATCTAGAGCCTGTATTGACTTATCCTTAACATGTGGCTAATGCTATTTCATAATGCTCTATTTTAGGGTAGTATCATAGGATTTAAAATATACTATTTTTTGGTTTGAAATGCTTCAAAATCTGATGGGTCAAGACACAGAGGCAGGCAGTTCTGCTAGACAAAGTGCTTATTTTGGTATGGATTTAATGTACATGAATAGGAAACCAATTTTTCTATGACATTATATTTATGTAATTTGTTTGTATGATGCCACACAATTAACACGTGTTAGAATAATATTTACAGAGTGATACTGAAAAAGATAGCTCATGATAGGTGTTTATATAACAATACTTATTTTGACATCTGTTGATATTTTATTACTCATGCCTGTGAATGGGCGGGTCCCATATATATGTGTCACTATATGTATGCTAGTAAATGTAATAATACTCCAAAGTGACAATTTACTGAAACCAAAGTTGAATAATATACTGCAGGGGTACAGTGTGCATTATTATTATACATTTTATTAAATGTGAACGTTGTTAGGCGGACATGACAGTAGCATGCACTTTACATTGTTATTTTTTAAGTAAACAAGTAACATATTTTCAATAAATATTCAAGAATAAATTTTATTTTGTCGTTGAAAGTTATTCACCAGCTTCGTTTGTTCATTATCTTTATTGATGAGACACTTCATGTATTCCCATCCCTTATCAGATAAGAACAAAACGGGGTTTTGTTTGTTGAAACCTTCCGCAAATCTTCTCACTATTGGTTTGACAAATAATTATGATCAACGAATATTTAATTCTGTGAGCTCCTTGGGTTGTGCAAGTTTTATATAAAACTGGATGATGTTGTGTAATTTGACTTCATTGTTTTCTTCAGAAAACGAATTAGTAACTTTCCTTTTTAGTAATAGTAATGCATTAGTAATATAAATAAAGTATGCAGGACGCGTTTTGCATTAGCATAACCAGCAGCTATTTTCTGCAGACTTCACATCAAAGGTAGCAATGATTGTGTTTCCTCGACGACGTAAGGGTCGGTTGCACAAGCGAGTAATTCTCCGATTACCTGGCGACACGTTGTCGCAACTTGCCGTGAGCTCACAGACACGAAGAGACAATGTCAGACAAAGACAAACGCAGACACAACGATAAATGAAGACATGAAGACGTAGAGTTTAGGACGGCATAACAAAACAGCTGGATAAGAAGACTCGTAGGAGTGAAGAGAGCGGATAAGAAAAGAGAACAGAATGGAGGCTGGAGTGAAGGAACGTTTCAAGACGAAGATGATAAATTGGCAAAAAGAACAGATTCCCAGAAATGAAGGGAAAAGGAGGCGAGGATGACTGAAAATGCGACGGGAAGACTGCGATAAGAGAGATCTGGAAAGAGTGAGAGGAGAATGGAGAACAACAGCAAAAGACATAAGGAGTTGGAGACGGGTGATAGAGAACGCAGTGACAGGAACGTGAGGAGAGGAAAGAAAAGATGACAGTAACCATGGTCCAACGTCTTCCCTGACGATACGGACAGGACGTGGAGACAAACAAAAACTGCAGTGCAGGCGATGATTGGAACCGAGGTTAACATCATCGCTGACAGACAGTGACACAAGAAGAGAACAAGCAACACATTTATTACGGCAGTGTACGAGTTGCGAAGGACCCCGAACCTCTCCAGAGAAGACCGAAAACTAGTCTCACAACAGGAAACAAAACTAATATTATGTTCTTATGGTCTGCGACTGTATAACATCCCCACTCTCCGTCAAATGTGACACATCTACGGACGACTTTCTCCCGTCTCGTCCTTGTCGTCAGCGCCGGTGTCATTCGCATAGTCGCTGTCGTCGCTGTCACTGTCAAAGATGGAGTATCCGTCGAAGAATGACATGTCGATGGAGCGGGCCGCGTACGGCCACAGGGGCCGCTTTCCCGAAAATCGACGCGCTACCTACGTGCACAGAAAACACGGAGTTCCCACACAACAACGTTGATGAAAGCGATCAAACCCAGGGAGGAAATAAGTTGTTGTCTTGGTTATTTATTCACAACAAATACAAAATATGGCTTTCTACAGAGGTGTCAAATATGATTTGTGAGTTGAATTGCAAACATGGCAGTGCAGTGTAGGTGGTACAGAAAATCGCAATCAAGTATTACCAATCTCGTTGCATGATCTAATGTGGAGTGATTTATAGCTACTTCCTCAAATTAGCAAATATGTGTAAATAAATATTATATATATATATATATATATATATATATATATATATATATATATATATATATATATATATATATATTGTTAATTACTTTTGGAAATATCGCCATCACTAGTGACAAGGCAAATGTTTGGCACGGCCTAATGGGCCGGACGCGAACGGTAGACCTATGCTAGAATGTAGTACGCGAACCGGACACTGTATGAACACGGCCTATGATACAGACCTTTACGAGATTGAGCGGGAGCCAACCGTGGTCTATGATCCAAACATTCACGAGGTTGAGACAACCATCGTCTGTGATACAAACTTTCACGAGGTTGAGGCAACCATCGTCTGTGATACAAACCTTCACGAGGTTGAGGCAACCATCGTCTGTGATACAAACCTTCACAAGGTTGAGGCAACCATCGTCTGTGATACAAACCTTCACGAGGTTGAGGCAACCATCGTCTGTGATACAAACCTTCACGAGGTTGAGGCAACCATCGTCTGTGATACAAACCTTCACGAGGCTGAGGCAACCATCGTCTGTGATACAAACCTTCACGAGGCTGAGGCAACCATCGTCTGTGATACAAACCTTCACGGGGATGAGGCAACCATCGTCTGTGATACAAACCTTCACGAGGTTGAGGCAACCATCGTCTGTGATACAAACCTTCACGAGGCTGAGGCAACCATCGTCTATGATACAAACCTTCACGGGGGTGAGCGGGAGGTAGCCATCATCTATCTTACAACATAGAATTCATTAGGATGAAAGGGAACCAATAATTGTCTATGATACGAACCTTCACGAAGATGAGCGGGAACCAATCGTTAAATTTGTTAAAAATCTTCATTAGGATGAACTTTAACCAACAGGATGAACCTTAACCAACAAGTGTCTATGATACCGTGTTCTGTGTCACAAACCATCAAAACAACGGCCGGGAGCCAACCAACGTCTACGTTACAAACCTTCGTGAGGATGAGCGGGTAGTGCGACGTGTAGAAACTCTCCGGGCTGAGAGGGTCGTCTCTGAAGTTTGCGAAACTGTAGCGGCGCCACTCACTCAGAAAGTCGGTGTGGCTCTTGACTCCGAGAGACCGTGGCCGAGTGGCCCGCGGCCGGCGGTACAGGACGGGTTTCTCCGGCAGCGGGCTCTCGCTCTCTTGCCACCTGAACACCCGACAACACCAAGTCACGGACTCGCGTCACCAAGGTTTGTGGACTCCACATATATACTCAAACTGGTGATATCAATGAACGAATAAATACACATGTTTACGTAATTTTTCCGTGATGCTATCAGATGGTGTTGTGTGCAAACAGACAGTGAGTGCTGCGTGGAGAAATTGGAAGACATTGGAAGTTAGAGTGTCGTGGGACAGGAGGATGCCGGTGAAGTTGAAGAAGAACGATCTATATTACTGTAGTCAGGTCAGCAATGCTGTACGCAGCAGACACATGGACAACAATAAATGGACAAGAAGCAAGGATAGAAATGACTGAGACGAAGATGTTGAGATGGATGTGTGGAGTCACAAAGAAGGTTACGATCAGAAATGAATATCTTAGAGGAACAACCAGAGTAACACAAGCATCTAAAATGATAACAGAGAAACAACTGAAATAGTATTGGCATGTGATGAGAAGGGACGAAGATTACATATTGAAAAGAGTACCGATGACAGGCAAAGCAGGAAGAAGAATAAAGGACGACCAAAGACAAGGTGGAAAGACGTCTGTAAAAGAGACATGAACACCGCGGGTCTCAACGCAGTCGAGGCGATAAATCATAAATCATGGAGGAAAGTAATCAAGAGCCATACCGGCGATCCCACATGAAAGGGGAAAGCCAGAGAAGAAGAAGAGATATTTTGTGCTGTGATGGAGGATATGCCGTTCGGAAATAATCGAAAACTATAGGAAGAAAAAGTAAGCGTTCGCACAAACACATATGTAAAAATATATGTTAAACATAACATAATATCGGGACAGAAAAACACCTGGATAAGATACAAACAAGGCTCACATAATTATGTGATTGATCAAGTCAGAAGACGGAAGTGGACCTGGACAGGGCACGTCAGTAGAATAGGAGATAACCGATCGCGTATCACCCCCTGGAAACCTACGAAGGGCAACGATCTAAAGGAAGACCGGCGAGTCGATGGAGAAAGGAAGGGCGTCATCTGACAGAGATTAGCACAAGACAGACATATTTGGAAACAGTACGCTGAGGCATTTACCCAACCACGGGACACTATGGCTGCACAATGATGGTGATGGTGATGGTGATGGTGATGGTGATGGTGATGGTGATGGTGATGGTGATGGTGATGGTGATGGTGATGGTGATGGTGATGGTGATGGTGATGGTGATGGTGTATGTATGTATGTATGATGTATGTATGTATGTATGTATGTATGTATGTATGTATGTATGTATGTATGTATGTATGTATGTATGTATGTATGTATGTATATATGTATGTATGTATGTATGTATGTATGTATGTATGTATGTATGTATGTATGTATGTATGTATGTATGTATGTATGAATGTATGATGTATGTATGTATGAATGTATGATGTATGTATGTATTTATTTATGTATGTATGTATGTATGTATGTATGTATGTATGTATGAATGTATGATGTATGTATATATGATGTATGTATGTATGATGTATGTATGTATGATGTGTATGTATGTATGTATTATGTAAGTATGTATGTATGTATGTATGTATGTATGTATGTATGTATGTATGTATGTATGTATGTATGTATGTATGTATGTATGTATGTATGTATGTATGTATGATGTATGTATGATGTATGTATGTATGTATGTATGTATGTATGCATATGTATATATGTATGTATGATGTATGTATGTATGTATGTATGTATGTATGTATGTATGTATGTATGTATGTATGTATGTATGTATGTGTGTGTGTATGTATGTATGTATATATATATATATGCATGCATGCATGCATGTATGTATGTATGTGTGTGTATGTACGTATGTACATGTATGTATGTATGTATGTATGTATGTATGTATGTATGTAAGTTTGTATGTTTGTATGTTTGTATGTTTGTATGTATGTATGTATGTATATGTATGTATGTATGTATGTATGTATGTATGTATGTATGTATGTATGTATGTATGTATGTATGTATGTATGTATGTATGTATGTATGTATGTATGTATGTATGTTGTATGTATGTATGTATGTATGTATGTATGTATGTATGTGAGTGGGGTGGAGTGGAGTGGAGTGGAGTGGAGTGGAGTGGGGTGGAGTGGGGTGGAGTGGAGTGGAGTGGAGTGGAGTGGAGTGGAGTGGAGTGGAGTGGAGTGGAGTGGAGTGGAGTGGAGTGGAGTGGAGTGGAGTGGAGTGGAGTGGAGTGGAGTGGAGTGGAGTGGAGTGGAGTGACCAAACCTGTCCAGTGTTCCCAGCACTAGCAATACGACACGAGCACTGAGTCTCTCGAAAGACAACCCACTTTTCTAACCACTACGCCACCGCCATACAGGGACTCACCAACAGCGTCGGGGCAAACGTTATCGGGGCAACCATCGAAGGGAATTGTTGGTAGGACGCTGGTTTCGGCCGAGGGCAGCGGCGGTAACCTCCGACCGTCTCTGGTCATGAGAGACACGCAGTCGGGTACTTCCGCCGATGGGATCTGCGGTAACTTACTGAGCCTTCCCTTCTGCCTGTCTCGCTCTGAAGAAGACATACACTGGAGTGCTGGGGTGGAGCAGGGCTGAGTCCCTACCTGGTGTTTAGGAATGACGTGGCAATTTGTAGTGTTATTGTTTCGGTTTGTGGCTGGAGATAAGATGACCACCCCAGTATTAAGAGATTGTCTGTTCTGCTCTTTTGCGTAACCCTGGATTACTTATACAGCTGCAAGTCGAATAGTCATAGGGACATGACAGGTGAGTTATTTCTACAAAATAATGCTAATTATGATGATATACGTGTATTCATATGTCGGTATCATTAACAAAATGGTCTGTTAATTTATATATATATATATATATATATATATATATATATATATATATATATATATATATATATATTTATATATATATATATATATATATATATATATATATATATATATATATATATAAAGAAAACATTTATTTCAGATTAAAAAATAAATATGGTAATAATTAGCACACATAAGTAGCCTATAAAAGATCAAATATGTTAAAAAATTAATTGATAAAAATAAATAAGGTTATAAGTTAGATAAATGTAAAATTGTAGAAAAACAAGAAACAATTATGAGCAATATAAAGGATGTGATTGTAAAATAAATATGCAATTAATTCATGTAAATAAACACCGTTTGAAAAGTAAATTATATAAACAACTTACTGACTTTATAAATATATATAATAATAAATAAATAATAATAAAGTTATATGCGAGACATGATGACTGTCTTACAGATTTACTGTGTACAACGAATTGGCCCAGCTAATCCACATTGGGCCATTTACTATTTCAAAGCAATTGTACATAACCCTAATCAAGTCATTATTTATGTTACAAATGCGTTTTTTAAAATCATAAATGTTCTTACGCAATAAGGCGTCAAATGTATCAATAGCATTATTAGCAAACATGCTACTCGCGCTGTCCCGTCGGCTATATCCCAAAATCCGTCTATGCATATTGCTGTAGGCAACTTTAGCTTTTAAATAACAGCTCTTATTAAATTAAAGTTAACCCATAATTGGCAATAATAAGTTGTACAGCAATATGCATGAAACAGACGTAGTTTTACACCAACGGAACAGTGATTACATATATGTCATCAGCATAGAACACGTGATCAGTTGTGTATATGGCAACCTATACCAGCACTATTTAGCATATTGCTCAGATCATCAATGTATACGATAAATAAATATGAGGACAAAATTCCACCTTGTCGAATACCATTCGAAAGATTTAAAAAGTCTGATGTTGTAGAACCCCATTTGATATAAAATAAGTATACGGATAAGTACAACAGGCACACCTCGATTAAGCAATTTTCTAAAAAGCGTCCAGTTATTGACTCTGTCAAATGCTTTTGAAGCGTCTAGAAAGCATGAATACAACTGGCTATTGTTACTTTTATAGTACTGAATAATTTTTAAAAGCAAATATACAGTGGTCAGTAGAGTGTCCCTTCTTAAATCCAAACTGATTGTCGGTTGTATTAAGATATGGTGTCAAGTTCCACACACACACACGCACACGCACACGCACACGCACACGCACACGCACACGCACACGCACACGCACACGCACACGCACACGCACACGCACACGCACACGCACACGCACACGCACACACACACACACACACACACACACACACACACACACACATATATATGACTTAGGCCTATTGATAGAGCTAACCCGCTATACGAATCTTTACGTTTGACCCTATATCGAAGCTTGTAGAGTCATATGCATTAAATATCTTCCACATATCCTAACAGGCCAAAGCGTGCGTTTTACCCTGTTCGTGGACGTGTATTGAGGAATGAAATTGATAACGTAACGTTCCAATAAATTAGTGTCTCAATATAGCGTTTTGCCTACGTAATAATCAAAATTATGCGCGACACCTCCGCAAGCTTTGGCTTTGTCAACAATGTTGATAAAAGTTATATAACATGTGAATGTTGATAAAAGTTATATAACATGTGAATTACATTTATGCTGCGACATCACATCTACTGTAGCGGACATTACTGCATACTATTTTAAACAACTTTCCTTTACTGAAACCAGAACATCAACAATAGTTTGTTTTGTCATAAAGAACACCAGAATTTCAAAAAACATATACGTGGAAATGTACGTGTCCAGGCAGCCATTTTGTTGACCGCCTGACCGAGTTGGATTGCTAAGCAACCGGGAAACATCAATTGTAAATACCTTTGCGTGATTTCGTCCCTTTGTCATCCTTCGGGATGTAGGGTGCACGCAATATTCTAGGAATACGCGCTCGCAGTTTCCTCCTGAAATTTACGTTGCCGTACATCCTGCGTAGGTTTATGTCTCTTATTGGAGCCATCGTACCCAGTACGGTCTTCATGTAGTCTTCTGGTTGAAGAGAAACACACTTTCTGCATGGTTTATACGTTGTAAGTTAAATTGCTTGCTCTGGTGATTGCTGAGGTAATTAAATGCGTGGTCCCATTTTGGAGAAGTGTTTATCGTTTAGCGCACAACGATTACATGTCGGTTTCATTCAAAGTGTCACACGTTCCCTCGCCCTTCATTTAAATCTGTCTGCCCGCCTGCCCACGTGCCCGGCCTCCCATGCGCGCGCCCTCCTGCCTGTGCCGCGCGGTGGACAAATTCGACTACGGCAGGAAGGTGGAACTTGGCTAGCCCACGTGTACCCCCGTACGTCTATACAGTAGAACCAACATAACATCGTTACCCGTGATGCAACGGTCGCTGTTAAAAAATCCGTTTTCGTAGACCATCTTCCACTTGCCCAGTGCGGTGGTGGAAAGGTAAACCTTTTCTTGGTCGAGCGGAAGAAACGCCATGCTTGGGCGCCTACACGAAGACGGAACTTGACGCTATAGAACCCAGTCCAGGGAACGGGAGGCGTTGTGTTCAGGCTGAGACGAATCGCCGCAGTCACGATGACCGGTAACGCTGACTATGTCTATGACATCATAGTACGGTGTTATGACATCACAATGACACTCCGACGTTCCTTTGCATTTATAAGTATGAATGATAGGGTAGGGCGGGGAAATACGCCCATGTGAGGCAATACGCCCACGACCCTTTTCCAACGAACACCTAACGCACTATACCACATATTATGATTTTTAAGTGCTGCCATATCTCGCTTTCTTCTGACAAGAGCGTTAATGTGCATGTTCAAAGTTAACATAAGGAAATCGACACTTTGTGTTTTTTCTTGGTTTCGATGTTAAAATGAACGTCTACATTTGTGTCAATTAGGTCATCGTAACTAAAGGTAGAGTGTTGCCATTATGCATGTATCATCATAGTTAACAGCCGGAAAAACAAAAAACACATTTGAACTCCTTGTCCAATAAAACATAATATCTGCATGCATCAAGTATTGCTCAACGTTACGTAGTTTATTAAAATACCGGAAACTAGAATTTGGCGGCCACTGTAAAAAAATGATGGTCATCATACAAATTATGAGCCTGAGACAGGGATTACTTCACAAATCATAACTACACAATGCCACCACATATGGTACCAGTAAGTGAATTTGCAGGTCTTGGATCGTGGACTAAATAGGAACAGAGTTGGTTCGACACCACAAGTGAAACCACTTTGATATATATTATGCTTAGGTACTATATGTCTAGTATATGACAAATATTATGTCAAATCAATTGTTGTGGTGGTAAAAACGGCCACCCTGGGTGAATTGACCCTTTTCATGGTCGTATTGCCCCAATCAAGGGACAATATATATATATGCCTACTTTTAAAGTTTTTTTATAATGCACATATGAAAATGACCCTGAATGGCTATTTAAATATAGTGAAACATCCTCTTTGTGTATATATTTGTAATAAACTTTATTATTTAACTTCTTACGGAAGTTTGGCGTATTCCCCCGCCGTACCCTGCAGTCCAGCGGCCGGTTTCATGAACCACCGTAACTTTACGTGCAACTAGGCGGTGTGCTGGTCGTAGCTAACAGCGACTAGTCGAAACGCTGGTAAGCCTATCATTTCGTCATAAAATTCCGTGATGGTGCGTTTTTTTGTAATAAACCTATACATAAACTTCATGGGCCTGGTTGACAAACAGACAAGGGCACAACTGACAAAAAGACAAAGGCCTGGGTTATTTCCAGAGCAGTTCTGGAAATACGCGTGAATGTTACCGTTATTTCCAAAGCAGAAACGGACGCACACGCACGTCTACCTGAATAATCTATTCAATGATTATGCGTCAACAGACTAATGATTTCTCTCACCTTATCCAAACCAAAATATATATATCCGTTAAAATGTGTCTAACCATAAATCAAGTAGTCATGTTCATTATTGTGTCCAGCCTATATGTCTACCATTGTTGCACTAGGCATAGAGAAGTGAGACAATTGCTGTGGTTGTTTTCACCTTCATTGATCCGATGGTTCTCTCACCCATCTGGTTAAAATGACTGAGAGTTGAAGACGGCGGGTAAGATATGGAAGGAATCTACAAGTCGACCACAGAACCTCCAACTCCTTTTTCGGGGAGGACGTGTCATTTCCCAGTGCTTCAACACAGAAATGAGTTTACTCTCATCCCGACCATCCCTGCTAAAAATGTACTACAGTTTACTATGGTAAACTATGGTAAATCCATAGTAAATCATAGTAAATCATAGTAAACCATAGTATATTATATTTTACCATGCTTTCACCATAGTAAATATGTACGTAGACGTAGTAAACCATAGTAAGTTATAGTAAAACCATAGTAATTCATAGTAAACTACAGTATACTACGTTTTACTATGCTTTTACCATAGTAAATTCACATGAAGATGTAGTAAACTGTAGTGAACTGTAGTAAATCCATAGTAAGCTATAGTCAACCATAGTTTACTAATTTTTACAATACTGTGATTACTGGTAAAGTCATGGTAATTGCATGATAAAGCATGATATCACTGATTTAAATTTGTATATTTAACTACATTTTGATAAATGAACATTTAACCATAATTTAGTAAACCATGGTATAACAAAAGTAAATTAATTATGACATAAGCAGTTTTTGTTTATGGCCTTATTTTAAATTGTTTATGCAAAACTGTCAGATGCATCTGCCACGGATCTGTTATGATTTATAGCCCAGACAACTAATAGAAAACATAGTACGCCATTAACATTCCCATAGTATAGTCTATTCTTATCATCCCTGCTAAAATGTACTATGGTTTACTACAGTAAATTTATTATGGTTTTCTACAGTAAATTTACTATGCTTTACTACAGTAAAACGCAGTGTTTTTTCGGAATATTTACTATGCTTTACCATTGTAGTAAATACTATGGTTTACCATAGTATGTACTATGTTTTACTACAGTAAATACTACGTTTTACTATGGTTTACTACAGTGATACCACATTTTACTATGGTTTACTATGCTGAATATCACAATTTACTATGGCTTACTATAGTAAATACTACCTTTTACTATGGTTTACTACAGTGAATACCACATTTTACTATGGTTTACTATGGTGAATATCACAATTTAGTATGGTTTACTATAGTAAATACTACGTTTTACTATGGTTTACTACAGTGAATACCACATTTTACTATGGTTTACTATGGTGAATATCCCAATTTACTATGGTTTAATTACTATAGTAAATACGTTTTACTATAATTTACTACAGTGAATACCACATATTACTATGGTTTACTATGGTAAACTACGCTAAACTGTTATGTTCAGTTAATACTATATCACATTGATGGTGCTACCTGTGATCATGTCATGGTTTACTAAATCATGATACATCAAAAGTAAGTTAATTAATGATGGCATAAGTTGTTTTTGTTTAATGCCTTTAAATTACATATAGGGTATATATATATATATATATATTATATATATATAATATATATATATATATATATATATATTTTTTGAGCTATTACACACGCATATATTATATAAATACATATGGATGTATATAATTAATGTTATTCACAAATAGACTACTGCATGTATATATATATATATATATATATATATATATATATATATATATATATATATATATATATATATTACACACACACAAACACACACACACACACACACACACACACACACACACACACACACACACACACACACACACACACACACACACACACACACACATAGTTTGTGAAAAGTAAAGCTAGGAATTGTCCCTTGGGTCTGCTGTCAGAATCCTAAGTAGCCACTCAAGTTCGCAACTTCCTAGCAATGCTATGCCCTTTCACGCATGCGCCAATTCGTTCATTTCCTGCATGTCTGCGCGCGCGTTCGTGTGTGCGTCCGCGTGTACGTGCGTGTATTTGTCTTCCTAAAACACTTTGCGTTTTATAGTTGAGACAGTATCCCCAATGAAAATACAGAACAATTTTATTACGAACGTGCGTACATGCGAGAGAATGCGCGTGTATGCGCCAGCCCGCAAATGCATGCACGCGTGTATTTTAGTAATTTTAGTAAACACGGTGTGAGACCATAATTATTTGATTTCCTCAGAATTCCAATGTTATACTGTATCCGTCATTTTCTGCAAATTTGTCCAGAACGTTTCTTCAACATTTCGCAGCATATTTCGCATCCACTGACAAATGTGCCCTGGAAAATTAGTGCAATTTGCATACCTCCGTTTCCCAGTAGGCCGATGACTCGTTCTTTGAAATCGCTTAGCAGCGACACAAACAATTACAATCGTAGAATCATTAATAAATGAAGAGCATCTTAAAGTCAACGAATGGCTATGCCTAATAAACGGTGGGCTACGCTAACTCTTAGAACCCCTATGCTTAAAATGTATTATATTAATATTGAGAGAGCAGGCCACAGACTAATTAAATATTTTAAGGATTGATCTTATAGACACTAATTTAAACTAAAGAAACGTAAAGAGAAAATCTCAAATAAGAGTTCCAAAAACAATTGGCATAATAAACAGTTTAAAACATATATTATCTTTAGACATAAAATGTTAGCATTGTAAAATAATACATTGATATTAAAACATATTAACTATGATATTGTGATATATTATGATGTTTTAATCAGTTTACTAAATGTCTTGTTGAGGACTCTCTCGTGACTCTGCCTCTCTTGTTGTTAGCGACAGTCCTAGGGGCGACCTCAGCCACCCGAGACAAACGGGCAACGCGGGGTTTGTGTGGATCCGAACGACCCGGAAATAGGGGCTCCTCCAGGGACAGCATCTCCGTGGGTTTTCCCAGGGACGGCGATCCCATGGGCGTCCGGGTGTAGGTTGGTTGGTCGACGTTTATACTCACAAGTTCACGTAGCACGGCGCGCGATTTTAACTGAAGCGTTACAATGACGTCATCGTCTGACAGCCATTTTGAAACGACACGAATCTTATCGGACTGCTGAGAAAGTCTACAGACGCTGTATCCGCCGCAAAACGACACGTCAAGTTGGCAAGAATTGTAAACCGAAGCAATGTTTGCTAGTCGCTTCAGTCTGTTGACAGTCGTCTGTCTACTGTCACTTCATGCGGTTGTCGAATGTGTTTCTCATGAAGAAGAAAAAGAAGAAGAGCCAGAAGGTATAGGTATTACGTAGTATAAACGCAGACGATAACAATTAATTTTTTAGGTTTTTACTTACTATATATATAACGCATTAATCTATTTATGACTGATCCGATGTAGATGAGTATTTTCGACGACTGCTTTTCCAAAGCTGAACGTGTTGTGTCAAGCCTGTCGTTGCCTTACGCACCTGTTCTGTCTTCCATTTGTACTTGTAAAAAAAATCACTACACAAATAATCGTACTTCACAGGCTTTGACATTCCCCTAGTGCCAGACCAGATTTAGCACGCAAATGCATCTTTTTCTAGATTATGTTTAATGTATATTTCATACAAGAACAATCGCAAACAAAAATATAAATATAACTATGTTACAAAATGCCGTTGACCATGTTCATACATGACACAGTACACACGTGGTGGCATTTTATTGTAATCGACGTGTACACACGATGTTATACTTAGTTAATCTGCTACGTTTCTCTGATATATCTAGCATCCTTAGATCATCCGGTTCTAAACAACGTTTTGTTCCTAAAACTAAGGTGAATATTCGCAAACGTGTTTTCTCTGTGGCTGCGCCAACAATTTGGAATCAACTCCCTAATGCGATTAAATCGTTTGAAACTATAGACACATTTCGTAAGAAATTGAAAACATATTTGTTTGAAATTGTTTTCCATCATATAATTTCGGCGGTTCTACGCTCCAATGACAACTTTTGCCTGTCCCCGTGTATAATTAGCTAAATTATTTTGTTTGGTGCGCCACTGAGTTTGAATATATTTAAGGATTTAGGAGCTGTAGAAGTTTTACAATTATTATTATGGTATGTAACTGTATTATCTAATTATTGCTTATTGTTACAGCTGGGAATGCTACTCAGCCGGATTTCAGTGGTACTGAACCAGGTTCCAATGGTACCGAGCAGAGCGAACCTGAAAAAAAATGTTTATGTGACAGCGCACCCGTGTCTGGATGTGAGTGTCACATTGAAATAGATAACTATTTCTTAACATAACTTAACCACTAAGTAACTATAACCACAATTTATTCCCTGTCCCTCGTGTCACCTGTACCCATGGCAAATGTGTGTACGGCGGCGCGATCGGTCAGTTCCTTTCCTTTCGAGTCAACTGTCAGGTTGTGACGGTGTGAATTTGTTTCAATTCTTAAGAGCTTGTTCTACTATTTGCTTTCCTGTTATCGAAATTGCGCCAGTTTTCGAAGCGGCTAAGAACGTTCTTAACACTACGTTGATTGTCTCTAAGCGACGTGATTTTTTCAATAAGCAACCGTAGGAGTTTGCGAAAACACGTGCAGCTAAATATTTTCTCAATGTGTAATTACGCATACTAAAACCGGAACTTCGATGAAATTGGTATAAGCAGTTTGTTTTCATAAACACTGTCTTCTCCTGTAGCCGTTGGACCCCTAGTGTCGTCCTTAGATTTGTATGTAGGCCCGACTGGACATCACTCGACGGTATTTGCTGTCGCTAATTTGGTAACTTTGAATAACGATCATATCTTTAGTGAGTTCGTCATTGTTCTTTTCCATCTTTTTCAACTTTCTATAGAGCGTTGATGGCAAGATGCATAAAAATATGTTTGTCTCCAAATCTCCCGGTTATGATACAGTATGTCTCCCGGTTATGATATTAGTGTTGTTGCATCTGTTCAGTAGAGATTTGGTGACGCACTCTATCACGTTCACGTTCCATCTTTGTATCCTACAGGAGCGGGCGGGCTGGCGGGCGGGCTGGCGGGCGGGCGGGCGGGCGGGCGGGCGGGCGGGCGGGCGGGCGGGCGGGCGGGCGGGCGGGCGGGCGGGCGGGCGGGCGGGCGGGCGGGCGGGCGGGCGGGCGGGCGGGCGGGCGGGCGGGCGGGCGGGGGGGCGGGGGCGGGCGGGCGGGGGGGGGGGCGGGCGGGCGGGCGGGGCGGGCGGGCGGGCGGGCGGGCGGGCGGCGGGGCGGACGGAGGCGGACGGACGGACGGACGGACGGACGGACGGACGGACGGACGGACGGACGGACGGACGGACGGACGGACGGACCCGGGCGGACGGACGGACGACGGACGGACGGACGGACGGACGGACGACGACGGACGGACAGGACGGACGGACGGACGGACGGACGGACGGACGGACGGACGGACGGACGGACGGACGGACGGACGGACGGACGGACGGACGGACGGACGGACGGACGGACGGACGGACGGACGGACGGACGGACGGACGGACGGACGGACAGGACGGACGGACGGACGGACGGACGGACGGACGGACGGACGGACGGACGGACGGACGGACGGACAGACGGACGGAGGGGCGGACGGACGAGACGGACAGACGGACGGACGGACGGAACGGACGGACGGACGGACGGACGGACGGACGGACGGACGGACGGACGGACGGACGGACGGACGGACGGACGGACGGACGGACGGACGGACGGACGGACGGACAGACAATGCAGTGGCTTTATAATGAATCTGTCTTTTTATAGGTGAAAGTTATGTTATCCGTTGTGCTTAGGTTGCTAAGATGATACGTTGAAGGTATATATATATATATATATATATATATATATATATATATATATATATATATATATATATATATATATATATATATATATATATATATATATATATATATATATATATATATATTGTGTGTGTGTGTGTGTGTGTGTGTGTGTGTGTGTGTGTGTGTGTGTGTGTGGCTAATTTATATGACAAGCACAATAGTCTGATAGGCCATCCGTAAAGATTAACTAATCTCTCCTTGATATGGCGCATCCAAACTT
>JAODUO010000659.1:52500-62500 GCA_025642075.2 Ridgeia piscesae | reverse complement strand
TCCCAAATCAGTTGTCTGAATATGCTTTCGAGTGCTGCCGTGAACAGCTTCGGCGATACGGTATCTCCCTGTCGTACTCCTCTCCTGATGTTGACCTTATTGCTTTCTTTGTGTAGGTGGACTGTAATCGAGCTGTTGGTGTATACTTCCTTCAGTAGTTCGATGTACACATCTTCTATCCTCTGTTCTTGAAGCGAGGTCAGTACTGCTTGAATTTGCACTGAGTCGAAGGCTTTCTCGTAGTCGACGGATGCGATGCAGAGTGGGATATTATATTCTCTGCACTTCTCCTTCAGTTGGTTTACGACGTGGATGTGGTCAGTCGTTGAGTATCCGCTTCTGAATCCAGCTTGTTCTCGTGTCTGGTCTAGTGTCTTCTTTAGCCTTTTCGTTGGTATTTTCGTGAGTACTTTATATATGTTTGATAGTAGACATATCGGTCTGTAATTTTTGAGGTCTTTCTTATTTCCATTTTTGAAGAAATCATCATCTTCGCGTTTTTCCATGCTGTGGGTATCTGTCTTTCACATAAGCACATTTTAGTGTATATCTTAGCAAGTGTCTTCGAGATTGTATCTTCTCCTACTTTCAATGTCTCTATGCTTATATTGTCGTTGCCTGTTGCTGTCCCATCCTTCATATCTCGTAGTGCTGCTTCCACCTCCTATGATGTTATATCTGGTACCTCTTTTGGGTCAGTGTGGCTTGTGGTATTCTGTTCACTGTCGTATAGCTCGGTGTAGAATTCCTGTATTCGTTCTATGATCTTATCTTGATAATGTATTTCTCTACTCTGCTTGTCCAAGAGTGTGATCAGTCGGTCTTGGCCTAGCTTCTGCGTTCTTCGGACTTTCTTCAGGCTCTTTGATTGTTTCTCGTATAATCTCTTGGTTGTATTACCTGATGTCCTCTCTTGTTTTCTTTTTTATGGCTTTGCATATTTCTGTGTACTCTATTCGTTGTTTATTGTCGCCGTTTCCCGCCATTTCTCGTCGTTTCGTCATCACGGATCGTGTTGGTGATGATATTCTCGATTTCTGTGGCTTGTTAATTGCATTAGCTACCTTTTGTTGGATCATGTCTGAGATGGTTTCGCTCAAGGTGTCGATGTCTAGTTCTTGTAGTGTCTCGGATCGGTTTCACAGTTCGTGTTGGAATTCGATCTTCTTTGATCCTATTCGTGTGGATCTACTCTTGGTGGCCTCTTGGTCATCAATTTTATCCTTTCCACCTCTACGTCCAGTGTGATGCTGCTCATAACCAGTATGTGGTTACATCCAATGTTGACTTGGTTGACGACTGTTATGTCTGTGACGATGTCTGGCCTGTTTGTTAGGATATAGTCAATTTCAGTGTTCGTTACACCGTTTGGGTCCATCTCCTATCTGCTTTCTTCTGGCACATGGTACTCATGATTTTGTACTTCCTTGATGCTGCCCACTCAACCAAGGTAGGGAAATGAGAAAGACCTGAAAAGTACAGACCGATATGTGTACTATCAAACATGTATAAACTACTTTCGTTCCTCAATTCGAGCCCAAATTTGCCCGTTGCCGATTCCCTAGGGTTTGTTCTTTTCCCTATTTGAGCATTGAAGTCTCCCATCACTATATTGTAGTGGTTTGGTTTCCCTAAAGTCTCATCGACGTCGTTGTAGAAGCTATTTATGTCTTCTCCTTAGTATGATATTGTTGGTGCATATACTTGCACTATCTTTAGCTTGTAGCGCTTTGTTATGCACAGAACAAGTTCTGCTACTCTGAGGCTGATGCTGTTTACCCTCATTATATGGTCTTTCCATTTCCTGTTGATGATGAAGCCGACTCCTGCTTGACCGTTGTTTTCCTTAGAATGGTATAGTAGGTGGCCGCTTTGTAAGGTAGTGAAACATTCCTCTGGTCTTCTCACTTCGGTGACCCCGATTACACCCGATACCACCATGGTTTCTCTAAGTTCTTCTTCGAGTTCTTGAATGTGTTCATTGTGACATTGTAGGTCGGTATCTTTAGTCTACTTACCCTCTTTCGGTGGTTCTTTTTAATCCAGAGATTCTTAGCACCCCGTGTACATAGTCCAAGTTGACCCGAGCCGCCTCCATGGTCATGGACCCTTTCAGTGCCGCTGAGGACTGGGGCCAAGATTTTGTATTTCTTTACATGCACACACACTCAAACCCACACAGTCACACATACACGTACGTACGTACGTACGTACAGTCACACATACACGTACGAATACGTACGCTTACAATACATACATACATATGCTGCAAACACACACACACACACACACACACACACACACACACACACACACACACACACACACACACACACACACACACACACACACACACACACACACACACACACACACACACACACACATTCTTACCCACACACTCGCGCATACATACGCACAAATGCACACACGCACACAACGTTCTTGAGATGTCGAAATGCGAGCACACACCTGTTGGAGCGTGTCAAAGCCTGACTACTTTGCCATGCATTGGCGCAATACGATATTATATAATACATTTCCAAAGCAAAGGATCACCTGTTGTCCCTTTAAATATGTCAATGCTGACATGCACATATATACGTGAACACACTTTTACGCATGTAGTTTTTATGTGGTCACGAAATCGTTAAATTAACCGGGACAAACTTTTCAGTGTGTTTTGCCGGATCCGTGCTACGGGGCTGACAACGAAACCATGCTGGGACTGCAGAATCGACATGTTGTATTTTGCCTGAAATAAAGTCATTCTTATTGTTATCTGACGTTACAAACGTTACATGGTGTCATAAGTCGGGATACGTGATTGCTGCTACATGTGAAAAGAAGAAGAATGGCAAGATGTAATCCTCCTGCGCCTGTTTCGTTCAAGCCGAACGAATGGCCCGAATGGTTGGATCAATATGCAAAATTTCGAATCGCAACAAAGCTCCACAAAGAAGAAGGTGACGTGCAGAGAGACTCGTTGTTATATGCAATGGGGGTACAACAAGCAAACATAATCTTTCGCACATTGACGTTTGTTGCGCCAGAAGTAGACACAAAATACGAGACACTGGTGAGCACGTTAACGGAGTATTTTATTCCGCAACGAAATGTGATTCACGAACGATGTGTATTTTAAAGCCGACAGTAGCTAGCAAATGAAAACGTTGAAGAATTTGCAAGAGAACTACAGACACTTGCCATGCATTGCGAATATAAAGAACAGACCAACGAAATGTTAAGGGACCCCTTTGTTATGGGAGTGAGGGACCAGGCTGTGAAACAAAAACTATAATTAATCACCGATCTGAGTCTCGATAAAGCAATGCAATTGCTAGACAACATGAACAATTCAAACTGCAAATGAGAACAACAGCTTGAACAGGATCAACATGACGCAGAAACGAGAGTATCCCCGAATCCGAGAACAGCGATACACGAAGCCGAAGGACAGTCACACTGCCAGTAAGTACCGTTACTCGATGTCAAGGGACCGCCTGACTAGAAAGTGTGAACGCGAGGGTTACGCAGAACATTTGCGCGGAGGGAGTTGCCCTGCGCTGGGACAGAGGTGCAATAAGTGCAATGCAAAAGGACATTTTGCTTCTGTTTGTCGCTCGAAGCGTAACACTGTGAATTTTGAACGCCATAGAGCGTATGAAGTCGAACGTGAAGGGACAAAACCATATCGTGGCAAAGCGGAAAGTGGCGGAAGAGGACCGTTTGTCGGTGACATCGAAAGTAAATCGAACCAAACCACACGTAGAAACTGGTCAATCGACTGCGTTCATCAGTGTTGTTGACTGCACAGAGAAGAAAAAACGCTTGGTTCGTAACTCTGAAAGTGAAGCGGTTGCGACTTCGTTTCAAAATCGACACCGGCGCTGACGTCACGATAATAACAAAGAAGACATGGTTGGCAATGAAAGACAAACCGAGACTAGAACCAACAGCCGTCTGTCTCAACAGTGTTGGTGGATAGCTAAAGGCCTTTGGTCAGTTCATGGCAGTCACGAAGCATAGGAACACGGTTTATCGCTTCAACGTGATCGTCATTGAAGGGGAGAAAATGACCAACCTACTGTCACGAGACGTCGCTGCAAACATGGGTCTCGTGTGTCGTCTGGAGCAAGTTGACGTGATGATGATGCTAGAATTGGCCTCATGAAGACCGAACCTGTCACAATAAAGCTGAAGGCAGGGGCTGAACCACTGTGCTTAACAACTGCGTGACCAGATCTGTGACAGACCCAACGGATTGGTGCGCTGCGATGGTTCCGATCATCAAGAAAACCGGAGCTGTGCGTATCTGCGTCGACTTGAAGCAGCTGAATACAACAGTTCGACGTGAACACCATATATTTCCTTCGCTGGAAGATATAGCGCCTAAACTTGCCGAGTCGAAAGTCTTTTCGACTCTAGATGCTGCAAGCGGGTTTTGGCAAATCCCGATCGACGAAGACAGCCAATTGTTGACTACCTTCATAACACCATTTGGACGTTATGCATTTTGCAGATTGCCATTTGAAATTTCCTCCGCCCCCGAGATATTCCAACGCAAGATGTCGACACTACTCGAAGGACTGGACGGGGTAGAAGTACCCTGAAATTCAACCCAAAGAAATGCGTCTTCAGAAAACCCGAACTGACATATATTGGTCACCTGATTGGGGGTGAAGGCATCAAGCCAGATCCAGAGAGGGTTGAAGCTCTACTGTCACGTCCGAATAACGTTAGCGAACTGAGAACAGTGTTTTGAGTATGTTTCACTACCTGGCCAAGTTCGTGTACGATATGTCGTCAATGATGAAACCGATGACTGACTTACTCAAGTCTGATGTCGTCTGGTCGTGGGACAAGGCACAACCAGCTTCGTTTGATAAGACGAAAGAACTGTTGCCGACTACACCGACGTTGTCCTACTACGACTCAAACGAAACCGACGGTAGTGAGTGCGGATGCAAGCAGTTACGGAATCGGTGCTGTGCTGATGCAATCTACTGATGGAATCCTCAAGCCAATCGCCTTCGCGTCAAGGACGCTGACGCCCGCGGAACAACGGTACGACCAAATAGAAAAGCAGATGCTTGCAGGTGTCTGGGCGTGCGAGAAATTCCGAAGATATCTCGTTGGATTGAAGGAATTCAAACTACTTACCGACCATCGACCGTTGGTACCGCTTATGAATACGAAACGCATAGATGACGCACCGCTGCGTTGCCAGCGATTGTTGATGAGGGCCATGCGATTTAATCCGATTGTTGAATACGTTCCCGGAAAGCAACTCATGATCGCAGATGCTCTATCCAGAAAGCCGCTGGTTGGACGCGAATCTCGAATCGATGACACCGAGCTGTCAGACGATATAACAGCTGACGCAGTTGAAGCAGTTCAACAAAACTGGCCCGTGACGGAAGATCGTCTTGCCAAGATCAAAGTCGAAACCTCGACAGATCCTATAATGAAATCAATCACATATTTCATAGCGAATGGATGGCCTAGTCATGAAAGTGCTGTCCCACACTCTGTTCGAGACTACTACCGCGAGAGAGCGCTACTCTCATTGAATGATGGTGTCACATATAAACTCCAAATTGTGATGGCTCCAAAGATGCGAGACGACGCTTTGCGACGACTTCATGAACCAAGGCGTCTCGAAATGTCGCGAACGAGCAGCCAGTGCCATCTGGTGGCCCGGTATCAGTCGCGACATAACGATGTTTATCGATCGGTGTGATACTCGCCGACGCAATGGACCGACACAGAGAGAACAACCTCTTCGTCCGGTTGAACTACCCGGAAGACCATGGGAAAAAGTCGTCATGGATATCTTTCACTACAAGCGAAATGACTATCTCGTCATCATCGACTACTACTCGCGCTGGATCGAAATCAAACAATTGACCAGTCTAACGTCTGAATGCGTGATCAGCCGCGTCAAGACCGTATTTAACATGCATGGTATTCCGGATGTGGTGGTATGAGACAACAGAAGACAATTCGTCTCGGACGAATTCAGGTAATTCGCGAAATCATGGTGCTTCGCTCAACATACCACAAACCCATATTTTCCGCAAGAGAATGGGATGGAGATAGGTCTGTTGAACTATCATGCGTCGCCCCACAGTCCAATCGGCGTATCACCGGCAGTGGCACTAATGGGTCGTCAACTCGTCACACGACTGCCCGTTGTGAGAGAACAATTGTTGCCACGTCAACACCGAGATGGGGACATCCGAAACTCCGATCAACTGTGTTCAGAAGTGACCCGCAGAACCAGTCATATCTTATGAAAACTGGTGCGGGTATCTGCTATTGCAGAAATCGAAAGCACCTCCAATGTGTGCCGAACGTGCTTCCACCAGTGCCCAACAATGAGCCTGATGATACGGACATTCAGGCTGAGGATCCAGGCGAAATCTTGCCGCCGGACGATCCCGGTGATGCAGTCGAGCTGCCAGTGGACGTTCCCGCCGGACTGAATAACTAGGCAGTGTATACCAGGTGTGGCCGAGCAGTCCGTCGGCCGGTAAAATTTGAGTAACATTACGTGGTTCGATTTGAACTTTAACAGAGGGGAGATGTCACGAAATCGTTAAATTAACCGTGACAAACTTGTCAGTGTGTGACACCGAGTTTCGCCGGACTCCGTGCTACGGGGCTGACAACGAAACCATGCTGGGACTGCAAAATCGACATGTTGTATTTTGCCTGAAATAAAGTCATTCTTATTGTGATCACGAATACAGTGATCACGAATACCTGAAAACTGTCAACACCATGTCGCGCCAATGGGACATTGTCACTGCTGTCTCATATAAATAATATGGCAATGGGTATTTACATTTTTTGAAGAAAAAAACACTTAATTGAACACTGGGTTTTGTGTAACGATGAGTTTTCCCGAAAATGCTCTTTATGGCCTCCAGAAGTCTTTCAGGAACCCAATATTTAGATGGTTCCGAAAACGCCTTGCGGTCGATATAAGCAGTGACATGAGTTCACTGTGTCCCTTTACGAATATATGAAACAGAAAGTTCATTGCGTGGTGCTTGCAGATGTTTTCGTTTTCTGCCACTGAGATGTGTTCGAGTTCGACCGCGCGGTGCAATAACAGTAAGTCATTTTGAAAACGAAGCGCGGTTCTTTGTCCATGTCTCTTAATGGAGACAGAAACCTGTCGGGGTGGACATGCTCAGGCAGTGGTTTGTGCACGCAGCGAAAAGGCAAAAGTAATCTGCTTCGGTGTCATTTCCATCCACCCGATACTCCGACACGTAAACACTGGCCACATCTCGCGCTGTCAGCTGTTAGTGTTGTCGCTGCTGCCAGCATAACATCGTAAACGGACACCATTAACCGCGCTGTTTTACGAAAAACGGATTTATGTTTCGAATAGTTTATTAGTAACAATACAAATTATGAAATGATCATTTTTTATTTGCACCAGTAAGGTTTTGAAAGTTTTTTTGCAATGTTCTTTTAGGAAACGTTCAATGACGAACCACTTGACTCAACTCATAATTTATGTATGTATGTATGTATGTATGTATGTATGTATGTATGTATGTATGTATGTATGTATGTATGTATGTATGTATGTATATATATATATATATTATATATAATATATATATATATGTATATATGTATATATATATATATATATATATATATATATATATATATATATATATATATATATTACATATCACACCATTACGGTCACCTTGGTAATACATCCACCTTGCATTTGTAGTCATCCCACAACAGTAAGACATGTGTCGTTGGGCTGCGCTACTGTACCCCTGGCTGACCGTCACAAAATAATTGGGAGTGACCTATACAATTATATCAATTGACTTCGCCAGTCGCAATGCGTTAGCCGTGGGAACAGCACACATACCCGCCTCCAGTTCTTGACAGGGATATGCCAGGGGTAGAGAATAGCCTGACGTAATCAGCCAATTTCCAGGAATGCATGATAGAAATTTGCCGGTTCTGTCCACGTTTGGAATAATGACTGTTGTCACTTAATGTTCAACTATTTATCTTAATGCCAAATTTAACCGGTAAAATTAATACGTAATTCTTCTTCTGATTACAATTTAACGTCCATAGATCTTTATAACCATTGCGGGGCGTGGTCGCTGGCCGATGTTTGTCGAGACAGCCAGATGAACGAACATAGTTGAACCTTTTCAATTCTTTGGGGTGTTTACGTGGAACATAGTTTGTCATCTAGCTGAAATATTTTATAGGTTTTGTTTGTGCTCTTTTGTGAGTTTATTGTGTTTACATTCGATTACATTTCTAGTTACAATTTGGGTTGAGTTATTTTGAACAATATGACGTTGTCGTTGTCACATTGAACTTACCAATCGCCGCGTAATATCACAGACGTACGTAATTGTATTTATTGCGTAATGCTATTATTTTGTGATCGTAAATACCTGGGAAGTTTAGCTTCTTCCCACCCAAAAGTGTCATTTATCGTGCGTTGCTATTGAATTTCCGATATAGCTCAGCTACATCGTTCAGTTTGATTTTGAATTGTTATATTACTTAAAATAAGACAATTGATGTCAATAGTAGTTATTACTTTGGTTTACACTGTTTTTCGTTTACACACGTCTGTATTACTAAAATTTCTACAAAATAAAGAGGCATAGCTGTTATGTTAAGGGAGCAACTGACAAAGATGACAGCCCAAAATCAGGAAAGAGATTACAAAATTCAGGAGAGAAATAAAAAAAAAACATTTGTACAAAGAACAGTAACTGAATGGAACAGATTATCAGCTGATTGTATTGGTGCTAGTAGTGTTAATACATTAAAAAATATAAAATCGACATTTCCCTCAGAAGGGTACATTTAGATAGATAGGCTGAACTCTCAAAAACCCAAAATGCTTCCTTGTCCACCTGCCATATAGTGTTGATTCTCTAGGTGGCAAATCTTGTTAAATGCGTATTAAATACTATGCTTGCGCTACTTCCCTTCCGTGGTTGTGTCTTCAAGAATGTGTTCTTATTTTACCAACTAAATCATTTACCGGTGTTGTTTAATATTTGAAACACGGTTTCATGATACAGATAATAACAGTTATGAAATGACAATGGTCGGAATATGTGTTACAATTTAGCATAAACAGATCAATACAGAAGGTGTCCAGAACAGTAACATGTACTACTTAACGACCAAAATAAGCAAACTGTTCAACGCATTCACAAGAAAACAGTGTATGCAATATGAGTGCATCAATTATTGTACATATCTCGCGTGCTGCATTCTTGCAGGCGCGTGCGTGTGTGCTTTAGGGCGCGCGCGCGTATGTGTTTGCGTTATCCAATTCGTCTTGTATCAACGTGCTCCGCATGGCTTTAAGACGACGTGTACATTGCCAACATTTGCAATTAACTTGTCAGCACGATATTTATTTTTGTCATATAGAGAACACCGTCCGTTTTTCCTGTAGTCGAGAGCGTGGCAGTTTGGAAGGTCTGATATGCACAATTCTTGACAGTCGCGGACTGTGTCCTGGTAACTAAGGTCATAAGATTCACCAGAATAACTTTTGTCGAGCGTGTTGATGAACGTCGCAACGCATTCTGCAAAGAAGACGACTGACAATTATTTGTAATGAAACCAGAAGAAATGACAGTATCATGTATTGCCGTGAAGTTAATGTCATCCCAATGTGTGTGTGTGTGTGTGTGTGTGTGTGTGTGTGTGTGTGTGTGTGTGTGTGTGTGTGCGTGCGTGCGTGGTGCGTGCGTGCGTGCGTGCGTGGTGGTGGTGGTGGTGGTGGTGGTGTGGTGGTGGTGGTGGTGTGAGTGAGTGAGTGAGTGAGTGAGTGAGTGAGTGAGTGAGTGAGTGAGTGAGTGAGTGAGTGTGTGTCTGTGTGCGTTCGTATATGGGAGTTTACGTAAGTGAGTACGTGATTGATTTGATAAGTGTAGCTGCAGGTGTTATCATGTTTGTATATCTCTGA
>JAODUO010000659.1:35000-45000 GCA_025642075.2 Ridgeia piscesae | reverse complement strand
CGATAATCTGTTCCATTCATTTACTGTTCTTTGTGAAAATGAATGACAATTTTCTAATATCTAGTCTACACTGCTTCTTTGCTAATGTAATCCCATGTCCTCTAGTCCTTCTCTCTTCCTTTACCGAGAAAACAATATTCCTGTCAATATTTTCATACCCATTCAATATGTTAAACACTTCTATCTGATCTCCTCAGTCTCCTGGTTTCTAGTGTTGTTAATCCACATTCTTTTAGACGCATTTCATAACTACTATTCCTGATTTTTTTAATCATTTTGGTTGCTCTCCTTTGTACTCTTTCTAGTATATCAATATCTTTCTTGCGATATGGCCTCCATGCCTGTATGCAATATTCTAAATGAGGGCTAACTATTGTTTTCCTTGTACACTATACTTCGCCTAATTAATCCAAGAATTTGCTTTCCCTTCGCTGCTGCAATTCCACACTGCTAAGATACCTTCATATCAGCACTAATAGTTAACCCTAAGTCCTTTTCCTTTACGGTAGTATTTAGTACAGTATCACCCATTGTATATTGTGCGTCTTCATTCCCATGTCCTGAGTGGAGGCACTTACACTTCCCATAATTAAACAGCATTTGCCACTTCTCAGACGATTCAGTCAACTTATTTAGATCATCTTGTAATTGTTGTCTATCTGCATCACTTTTAGTTTTTCACACTTTTGTGTCGTCCGCAAACTTCAACATCTTGCTTGTTATATCATCATCCAAATCATTGATATATATATATTAAGAATAAAATAGGTCCCAATACTGATCCCTGCGGTACTCCACTCAAAACCGATTTCCAGTTTGAAACATCCCCATCAACTACTACTCTTTGTCTTCTATCAATAAGCCATTTTTTATCCAGTTAATCATACCATTTCCTATGCCATGGGCCTTTAGTTTAAGTAGTAATCTTTGATGTGGCACTTTGTCAAAAGGCTTTTTTTAATCTAAGTATAATTTATTAATTATTATATATACTGGTGATCCCTCATCTACCCACTTTGTGACATCTTCCAAAAAACATAAGATATTTGTTAAGCATGACCTCGCTTTTAGAAACCCATGTTGAGATGGGTTAATCAAGTTATTTGTAACAAGAAAATCAACCAAGTGATCTTTAATTAGTCTTTCTAATAGTTTATAAATCACCGATGTTAAACTCACTGGTCTATTGTTCTCTGACTTGCTGCTTTATCCTTTTAAAAATAATGGTATAATGTTTGCTTCTTTCCATTCTAACGGAACTATTCCGTCCTCTAATGACAGATTGAAAACTGTTGCAAGCGGTATGCTAATTTGTTCTACAAATTCCAGTAGTAATTTGGGAGGAATCCCATCCACTCCAGGTGACTTATTATCCTTCATATCCCTTATTTTTAGCTACCATTTTTGGTGTTACAATTAGTTGTCCTAAATAGTCTGACTCTATCCCTTCGTATTTAGTCTCTAATATACTAAAGCACTAATATCTTCCCTGGTAAACGCCTAACTAAAGTATTCATTTAGGTGTTCTGCCATTAAGAATCCCTCTGCTATTATGTTTCCATCACTACCTTCTAGAGGACCTACCTTATCCTGAACTTTCTGTTTGCTTCGAACATACGCATAAAAACTCTTGCTGTCATGTTTTATATTAAAAGCTAATTTTTGTTCATAGGTTCTCTTTGAATTTCTAATTTCAGCTGTAGCTTGATTAAGTGCTTCTTCATAAATGGTATAGTCTTCTTCACTGCCAGTATGTCTATATGTCTTCCACATCATTTGCTTGTACTTGATTTTCTAATGGCTTCTTTCGATAAGTGTATTTTATTACCGTTTCCCCTGTTATTTCAAGGGGACACATTTTTTGACAATGCAATAAATTTCACTCTTTAAGATACTCCAGCATTCTGTTACAGCAACAGAATGCTGGAGTATCTTAAAAGTGAAATGTATTGCATTGTCAAACAAATTTTATTCTCCAGTGTGTTATTCCAGTCTATCTTTGCTAAATATTTTCTCATGTCTTTATATCTTCCTTTGTGAAAGAAATTCATATACCGTATTTTTCGATTCAGTTCTCCTTTTATTTTGATGATACAATATATCTGGTTGTGATCACTACACCCCAGTGGCTCACATATCTTGACATTATCAACAAATTCCTTCTGTGAGCTCAAAACTATGTCCAACACGTTCTCACCCCTGGTTGGTTCTAACACATGTTGAGTAAGGAAACTATCTTGTACTAAATGAAAAAAACGTTTGATCCTCACTCCCAGTACTCTGCACACATGGTTAAAATCCCCCATAATTATACAATCCCGTTTACTGACTTCCTTTATAGCGTTTTGTACTTTCTTCTTCTCGTTTGTGCTTATGTTTGAACTTCGATAAACTAACCCAACAGTTAATGTTGAGTTTCCTGTAACTATGTTACACCAGACAGCTTCTTCACATTCTGCTTCTTTTTAAATTTAATTTCGTAAGCCTGGATGGATTCTTTAATATATAAAATAACGCCACCTCCCCTTCTCCCTAATCTATCTTTCTTAAACATGACATATCCTGTCATTCCTAATTTGGCATCTGATATATCGGTGGTGGCCCAAGATTCAGTTATTCCTATTATGTGAGGGTCAATATCTTCTACCATAATGTTTAGTTCATTTCTTTTGTTTACTATGCTCCACACATTTATAACCAAATGTTGTTTTCCAGACTGTTCTTTGCTGATTTCGTTTTGCTGTCCTTACCTGTGCATCCAGTATTTGGCTTCTCTGTGAATCTCCCCTGCGAATCTAGTTTAAATAGTTGCAACCTGTTCCACTGTCCATAGATCGAAGCAGGTTCTCGAGAAAACTGCTGCGCCCTTTCCGCTTAGATGGAGGCCATCTCTCACGTACATGTCTTCTTTCCCAACAAAGTATCCCCACAAATCTACGAATCCACACCTTCTTCTTCACACATCTGCTCTACTAGAGCGTTTATTGCCATCCTCTTGCAGTTCCTATATGTTGCTCCCCTTCCTCCCTTTACTGGCAAGATTCCTGAATAGAATAATCTGTTCAACGCTTGTCTTCTTCAGTTTCCCTACCAACTGTCTGTATCTTTGCACTATTCTAGTTGTCCCCTCCCTGTCTGCATTGTTCGTCCCTACATGTACTAATATAGATCCTCCCTGGCCATGCCCCAATGTATTCTCTACCCTTTCAGTCACATGCTCTATCCTATCTCCCGGAAGACAAACAACAACATCTTCTCCTTTGCTTAATGTCTTGTCTGTCTTTCGCAAAATGGAGTCGCCCATAAACACCCTTTCTGTTCTCAATGCCCCTTCAATCACTGCCTCAGAGTAGCTCCTCCGTGTTGCATCTACGTGGTCGTTGACTTTTATCCCTGCCGCCTTCTCTGTTGTTCCTTTTTTCCCTGCCTCTTTTCTTCCTGTCATCATCCCTGTATTGACTTCCCTTTCGACACATCTACTCTCACTTCCTTTCTTCCCTTCATCTTTCGTCCTGTCACATGAACTTCTCTCCTCTCTTGTCCTATTGTCCCCCCTCCTCTACTGTCACTTTCTCCCCTGTCACTTTCCTGCATGCCATGTTTTCTGTTGTTCTTTCTCCATTTGTTTTCCTTGCATTTGCACTCGCCCTCCCTCCTCTCAATCTCCTGTCCTCAACACCTTCTTGTCACTGCATTGCTCCTTCTGACATCTTCCATCCGTCTCTTTGGTTATTCTCATCTCCATCCCTTTCACAATACCGCTTAGCCTAGCTAACTCTGCTGTAAGACATTCCACTTTCCAACAGCCCGTGTGGCACTGTCGCTACGCGGGCTACGCATAATTAACCTGGCAGCCTTGTTGTGTATTCACAGCCGTGATATGATACTGGCATTGACAACGCGTTCCTTTGTCGACCTGGGAAGAAAGCGGCTAATTTGCTTAATGTTGCGCAGGTAGAAAGAGCAAGCACTTACAGTTTGCGACATGTCAAGGTGCCTATCAATGCAAACACCAAGACACTGAACACAAATAATAAGACACGGAATTTTAAGACACGGAATTTTGACAGTACTAGTTCACGACATATCTGCCAGGGACGCCAATTGTTCTTTGACCTAGTTTGTAGTTCACCATCTATCCGTCAGAAGGCGCTGCGTGACCTCTGCCTTTGAATTTGATATTGATCTTTGACCTTGCTCCCTCCCCACACCTCCGCGCCACGTCAGTAATCACAACACCCTAGTATACTCTAGAAAATAACTTTTATGTTTTTTATTACTATATATATATTATATATATATATATATATATATATATATATATATATATATATATATATATATATATATATATATATATATATGTTACTAATTAGAATATCTGGTAAAATAATAAAATAAAGTAAGACAATAAAATAGTAAATGGCCTAAAATATGAATATATAAAATTATGACTAATTAAAATATAGTAACAAAGTAGATTATTAAAAATATAAATGGAATATAGAAACTGAATAAGTGACATTATAACTAATTACAATATATAAATAGTATAAATTAGATCGATTAAATAAAACAGCAAAAGATTCACAATCCATTGCAAATAATATTCGTATGTCGATAGGAATGTCCGATTACTGCCAATTGTACAGTCCATTTGATAAAAAGGAGTTCTTAAAACGTGCAGTCCTACACCGAGGCACATTGTAAATATGTCCGTTACGGGTTGCGTAGTTATGTGTCCTGGGGAAGGCAAGACATGGTGCTGTTTATGGTTGGATTGCTGCATGTTCGTGAACATAGCATAGCGTCTCCCTCCCGTCTACCAGCGTTGGTAATTTTCCTATGGCGACGGCTTCATTATAACGTGTCACGAAATATAATCCGCAAAGCCGTTTTCTGTAAGTTTTAAGCTGTTTTTCCCCGTTAGGCTCCTATGCCATAGCGAACAGGCGTACTCGATGACCGAACGTATGCTTGTTGCATATATCTTGAGGAGAATATGGGTTTTTACTCCTGCTCGCTTGAACAGGATTATGAAAGGTAGGCGTTGCAATGCCTTTGCGGTGATTTCATCGATGTGGCGTTGACACGCTAGATCGTAAATAATAATAATAAACATGATTCCCATATTGCGCAGTCGTCAGCGTATTTGACGTGGTCACGGATTGTTCGTAGGTTATTTATATGACGCACAAAACCAACCGGGCCGAACAATATTCCTTGTGGCACGCCAACGTTGATAGGAGCATACTTCACCTAAATATTGCTCATCTTCATTCGCTGTTTGAAGAAGAAGGATGTTTGACATTTGATTACAACGTTTGGAATTCCAAATGACGCACATTTAGTCAACAGAGTATGGTGGTATACTCTGTCAAACGCTTTGCTAAACTCAACGAGTAGTATGCGGATCATGGTTCCGGTAGAATCGAGTGCAAATTTCCACCTGTGCGCTAGCCCGATAAGTGCGTGCACAGTGAACGTTCCCTTTACTCACTCATAGTGTACAACTTGGTCGCCGGCGATGGCCGTTACCCAGGCGCAAATTATTGCTCAAAGCACTTGAACAATACCGGCATGAGTGATAGTGGCCGTAGGTCTTTGTGGATGAGCTTCGGTGGTTGTACTTTAAGGTCTTATGTCGGCGCATTTCCACAACAGTGGTACAGTGCCTTCCCTCAGGCTGCCGTTGAAGATCGCGCACATTGGAGGAGCAAGTATGGTGGCTTATGACGTAAGACATATGACGATATTAGAAGACAGATAAATAAATATGATAAAACAGCACGGCAATGCTATTATGAGAAGAATAAAAAATTAAAATAAATATATCGTAATAATATATCGTATTTAGACATTCATATTCAAAGTGAGACTCTGTTCAAGAGATTTGACAATTAATACCTCACCTCCAGGGATGTGATATGTTCGTCTTCGTGCGTGTCGAGCAGCTTCAACTACAACAATACCAGATATCAATGTTAGATAAGCAAGTTACCCTGCGTTGCTTGGTAACCAAAAAGGCATTCACACGCGTTAAGACGTTTGAAAATGGGGAACCTACAGAACTAATTTGCCAGGTGGCGCCGTTACGCAACTCCGGCCGCGGGTCGTCAGCCGCCAATCCCACCCCCCGCGTTACCTGTTCACGCCGCATTCGTTCATTATATGCAGCAGTTGTCAACACACGTCATAGGTATGCCCTATAGTTATAACAGTTGGAGTCTAAATTAACTCAAAGATGAAAACATGAAGAACGCGAATACGTCCCAGGCGCGAGTTGCGTGTCAACACCGCCTAGCGATCCTGTAGGTTAACCATTGCGTTGCATTCATTGTTTCAACGTGTCCTAAAGTAGATCGTGAAATAGACGTAACTGTTATAGTAATGTAGGAAAACAATACATAATCTAGAACAGTAATAAAACTATTATTTGTCTTGCCCAATAAGACAGAAAAATATACTGTATAATATATATATATATATATATATATATATATATATATATATATATATATATATATATATATATATATAAGCATTGACCGAGTTATTGCATTCAAACTGAATACAGTTGTGCAAGTCGTAAAAGCTTAACATTACCAAAATATAAATAACTAATAGGGGAAGGTCGCACAAAGTGGACACCTCAAACAAAGTGGCCCCCGTCCGTTTAACGTTATTCGCAGCCGTAAGACTATAAAGTATTTTTGGTGGTAACTAACCCGCAGAGGGCAGACACCTTTGATGGACAACACCCGAAAGCCAGTAAAGCGAATTGAAACAAGTGATATCAAAACGTTTATATTTCATACTACAAAATATTTACATGGTTTTTATTACATGTTGAAACCTCTTAAAATACTGCAAAAATTCAGATGGCTATAGCGCATGAAACTCATTTAAATTAGCCACGCGAAACACGAATTGACATTATGTGGTGTGCATTGTTTTTTAAAAATTAAAAATGGCGGTTGTGCTGACGCAAAGTGGGCCCCTCGGTGGCCAATTTTGCCCGCATCATCCTCATTTAGAAATATCATGGCATAGTTGTAGGTCGAATACGTGTTATGATTGAGTGAACTAAATTACTCATTTAATAATGCTACCAGATACATAAAAATAATAAATTTTAGACAACTCGACTTAAATTCTACACTGCACATTCAATTATCTCATCCAGGGCGACAATACAAACTTATATTTAACAAGTAGGAAAACAGCTTAGACATAGGCTTGGCAATAAATGTCGATGGAAACGGCATGACAGTGTGCCAACAAACACCCAGGAAAAGCCATCGACGTGAAAAGATCTGCATTATCACACCCAGCCGCTAAAGGCGAGAATTGGAAGTGAACGAGAAAGCTATCAACAGGCAGCCTAATGACGAGCCACAGCCACAGCCCAGCACGAGTGGAAGATCTCATGGATGCAAGTTGACGACTGCGAAGCCATTGAGATGTGGCGTTTACATTTTTCCGAGGTGACGTTTTCTGCGCAAGCGAGACAATTGTTGTCGTCTGAATATCATATTATATACATATTTAGTTTGATATATATATATATATATATTATATATATAAATATATATATATATATATATATATATATATATATATATATAATCATATATAGCATTTATGGTCTAAATATCAGGGCTGTTCATTAACTTTCATGTGGTGATTATTTTGAAGGGTTGCTTAAAAGTTCGTTCAATACATTAAAATATTGTGTTAGTTTAACTCACTGTCACGGCATTACGGCGCAGTGCAGTCACGTGATTTGCGTTTGCTATCGAAACATGTTACAATATACACTGTATATATATATATATATATATATATATATATATATATATATATATATATATATATATCGGCCACATGAGCAAAATGACGTACATGATCTTTCAGCAAAGTTATTTGTCGCAAATTAACATGAGGCAAACAGGTTTTGAGGCATGTTTCGATAGCAAACGCAAATCACGTGACTGCACTGCGACGTAATGCCGATGTGGTGGTCCTAGATTCGACCAGTCCAGGATTCGTACGAATCTGGGACCGCGACGGTAGCGATCCCAGATTCGTACCGAGCCAGGATTCGCCTTTGTTACTAACGTAGTTTCTGTTATAATTTCCGAAATAATATTGTTATCACGCACATCTTAAATAAAAATTGATTAACTTATATGATCATTTTCACTCATTCGAACGTGTTGTGTTATTTAGTCGAATCTTGGCCCGGGCATGACGTATGCTGTTGCCACTACGTCAGAGCGCGTCAGAACAGATAAAAGCGATCATTGCGCATGCGCGCGCATGCGCGATATGCGTTTAGACGAGGGACCACCATACCGACATTGATTTAAACTAACACAATATTTCAATTTATTGAACGAACTTTTAAGCAACTCTTCAAAATAATAACGACGGGAGAGTTAATGAACAGCCCGTGATATTTAGACCATAAATGCTTTGCGTTTCGCTGCACACTGATGACTTTTACATTTATCGCGCATGCGCAGAAACGTCACCCGGATAGTTTATGACGCCCGGAAAAACGTAAGCGCGACACCGCCACATTGCGAGCAGCAAATCGACCTCTGAAGTAGATATGACACCATATCTGAATTGTTGTGATCTATTTTCGGACAGCACGAGTCGGAATAAATTTATCAACTTGTGGAATGCAAAGCGTGGGAACGTGAGGATTGTGTCTGATGTAATGGCGAACCACTTACATGCGACATATGGGTCCGTTTTCAAATTTGCGAACGAAAAACGAATTCCTTTTTCGTTTTTCGTTTTCAAATTTTCGGACGAAAAACGAATTCCTTTTTTTGTTTTTCGTTTTCAAAAGTGAAGTAAGTAAAACTAAAAAGGAATTCGTTTTTTGTTTTTCGTTCGCAAATTTGAAAATGAAAAACGAAAAACCAAAAAAAGGAATTCGTTTTTCGTTTGCAAATTAGAAAACGAAAAACGAATTTGTTTTTCGTTTGCAAATTTGAAAAAGGATCCATGTGCGCTGACGAGTAATTAGCGACCCTGTTTCAGTAAGAGGCCCACTTTGCCTTCTCCTTTTTAAAGATACGTTTCTGGGAGATATGTTCAGATAAGAAAATCATATTGCATCACAAGTTCACATGTGGTTAGATAAAGGGTGGTACTTAATGTTTCTGAAAATATAATGTTAGTTTATTAATATTTGGAAAAAGTGTGCTGTTTTTAGCTTAGGGGCCCACATTGTGAGACCTTCCCCTGCCTGGACTGATGTAATAAATCGATTATATAATTAACAAGAAGTGGATTATTTGATATTCCTGAACGATCAAAATAAAAATTATCTATACACCATTGTGTTAAAAAGGCTAACTAAAAATGTTTCACTATAATATGCTGAATAGATGTAAAAAATGATATGTTCACAGTTTTTGAACACAGCACAACATTTCATTGCGTTATGCGGTACGTACGTTTTTTGCATTCTTCGGTCGTTAAGCATCTTCCTTTATCGAAATGTATACGGTCGCGTGGACACTCACAACCAGGCTCACAATGTGTCACGGGCGAGCAATCGCCTATGATCGAACAAGTTGATCTGCAGTGGCGAGCACAGTTAGTTGGTATCTGTCCACCAATACAATGCACTGAAAATCAGAAACCAACGTCCAAGTGTGAACTCACTCACAAGTCATTTGGACTTGAACTTTTATTTGACATATATATAACACAATACAACAGACACGGAACATGTGTTATTAATGAATGCCAGGACGCCAGTAATAACTAAATTAGTTGAAGCAACTGGACGCCTTTTAAAATTACATAATAATGTCTACCTCTAGCAGTACATGATGTGCATAATAATAATGTAATTAATAACAAGATAATTATAATGCTAATACTAAGAAAAGAGTAATACTAATCATGATACTTATACTATGAAAACAGTTTATTACTATGCATAATCTAGTTTACTAAAAGTTTGTGTGAGAAA
>JAODUO010000659.1:25000-30000 GCA_025642075.2 Ridgeia piscesae | reverse complement strand
CTTTGCCTAGGAAAGTCACAGGAAATAAGGTCACAAAATAATGTTATTCAAACCCTGTCTAGTTAATACAAAGGTTTGGTCTTGTATACATATGCACCATAAAAATCTTTTGAATCGTTGACAACAGTAAGAAATAAGGTAGCAAAATAATGTTTGTGTGGCACAGATCGCTTCAGACTGCCCTTTTTACACAATCATAGCAATGATGACAGACCTAGCTAGCAGCCAAGTTGATTTGGGTTCTCCCTTTAACACCAGTATCACCATTCACCAGGCTGCGCTGTCTCTTGCTAGGCTGAGTGATGTTTGAACAAGTCCCAAGGAGACCTATTAAATTAGGGATACCTGGCTTGGACAAAGGGCTTGCTAATCTGAGCCAGACCTTCTCTAACACACAAAGGCAATTAGCAGGCTGGTGGTGTTCAGTTTTACTGCCCAGTACACACAGGTGCTAATCTGCGTAAATATTACTAAACAAGGCCTGAATGATATCACATTGGAGACTTTTCATTTCTTGATTCCAATGTATTTATCACAATTTGTTTTTACAAGATATTGGCTGTAATATATTAATAAGTATTTAGTAACAAATGTAAAACCATCCTTGAAGGGTTCTAATACAGATTTCCATTAATGGATGAGTGTTGGCTGGTGTCTATATTAATGAGTAATGGAAATGTCCTGGCAGGATACTCAATTACCCAATGTGGGAAGCTGTAAAACTACAACTGTGTAAAGCTATTGAAGATCCTACATGGCTTGGGATGCCACTTCCTTCACTCAACCAAATATTTCTTTTCACTTTGCACCACCACTGAGGCACTGACATAATAGCAGGCCTTAGCAGTTGCCATCTAGCATGGAAACCAAGATCAAAAGACAGGCAGGCCACTGCACAAGAGGCCTGTTGTTGCTAATTTCGGCTGGGTCCACCTTGGTCAGTGGTGACAACTGACTACCTGTTAGTGGAAATTAGCTTATCTGGTATGCTCAGTGTTGTCATGGTGATTCGAATGACTACAGTGACTTCCAAAATAATTATTTCTGACTGACTGAAAAATGTGGTTTATTGAATTTCAAGTAATTAAATGGTTAAAAAAGACAAGGAGAATATAAAATATAACTAGTCATGTATTCATTCGGATACCCAATTAAAAGTATTTTAATCAATAAAATAATGAAATTTAGTTAATAAAATTAATTAAGTAAAATCACTAAGGATTAATTATATTAGTTATTACATGTTATCTGTTCAATCTGTAATAGGCTGCAGGCTGACTTTTGAAAAATTATTGCGGGCCGAACTGTGGGGCGGGCTGCGGGGCAAGTTACTGTGGGCCAAGTTACTGCGGGGCGGGGCGTGCTGCGGGTCCAATTACTGCGGGGCGGGCTTCGGGCTATGATGTGGCAAAATTTGCTGTGCTGGCTGACTGCAGGCCATGTTACTGCCGGGCGGGGCGGGCCGCGGGCCAGGAGATGACCAATATGCGGGCTGCGGGCTGAATTGTGATTTGCGGGGCGGGGTGCGGGCTCCGATTTCCAGCCTGCGCAGGGCCTTAATTAAGTTCGTGGAGCAAAAGTATACCGTCTCTTGCCTCTCTTATGCGCTCGTGGAACATTCCTTTTTGGCACATCATGTTGCTGTGGCCTCCTGCCTGGGTCCATTTGTGGAACAGGGTTTCGTTGTGGCACATGGATCGGAGGTACAGGTATATTGTCCAGGCCTGGTGATATCTTCGGAGGGATTGACTTAGCGCCTGGAATGTGATGTTGCGCATCGGTTTCTACAACGAGCAACGTCAGCAGTATTACACAGAAGAACATGTGTGTGTGTGTGTGTGTGTGTGTGTGTGTGTGTGTGTGTGTGTGTGTGTGTGTGTGTGTGTGTGTGTGTGTGTGTGTGTTGTGCGTGCGTACGTACGTGCATACGTGCGTACGTGCGTGTCTGTGTACAAACACCCAGCTACATGCATACACGCAGGTGCACGTGCACGTACCATGCATACATACGTCAATGACAGTGATACCGGTGCACTTACCGTTAGCCTTTAGTTTTCTAGCGCTAATCCTGCGTGCTACATAAGTTCTAAGGCCCTGCGCGGGTGCGGGTTTCGGCCAGCAGCCCGCGGGGGCCCGCAACCCGCAGGCCACCGCGGGCTGGATTTTTTATTTGTTGCGGGGTGGTGCTGGCTGCGGGCCAGACCAGTGGGTGCGGGCCGCGATGCGGTCCAGAATATTTCAAAATATGCGGGGTTGGGTGAGCCGAATGATATAGTTGCGGGGCGGGTGCGGGATCAGCTTTTTCAGCCCGCGCAGTTTCTCTCAAAATGTGCACATTGTGTGTGCCTATTAGTTGGTGGATTACCTGAGTGTGTGTGCCACTGTGTGTTGCTTGCACGACTGCACGTGTGCGACGAATATATGTTGCGCATGCGTGCACGTGTTCATACATGTGTGCGGGCAACTAGATGTCGTGCATACCTGCAAGTGTGTGCTCGCTTAAATATGTTATGATAACGTATGCTAACCATGACGTTTTTATAAACAACATGTTGCCAGTGGGCATTCTGGTAACAGAACAGTTTGATAACACTATTGAAAACACTCATAATATGTCACTGTTTTGTCCTGCCAGCTTTAGACATTCATTAGAATGTACATACAATAATTCACAGTAAAAAATCACAGCAAAAATTACAGCTTTGCCTAGGAAAGTCACAGGAAATAAGGTCACAAAATAATGTTATTCAAACCCTGTCTAGTTAATACAAAGGTTTGGTCTTGTATACATATGCACCATAAAAATCTTTTGAATCGTTGACAACAGTAAGAAATAAGGTAGCAAAATAATGTTTGTGTGGCACAGATCGCTTCAGACTGCCCTTTTTACACAATCATAGCAATGATGACAGACCTAGCTAGCAGCCAAGTTGACTTGGGTTCTCCCTTTAACACCAGTATCACCATTCACCAGGCTGCCCTGTCTCATGCTAGGCTGAGTGATGTTTGAACAAGTCCCAAGGAGACCTATTCAATTAGGGATACCTGGCTTGGACAAAGGGCTTGCTAATCTGAGCCAGACCTTCTCTAACACACAAAGGCAATTAGCAGGCTGGTGGTGTTCAGTTTTACTGCCCAGTACACACAGGTGCTAATCTGCGTAAATATTACTAAACAAGGCCTGAATGATATCACATTGGAGACTTTTCATTTCTTGATTCCAATGTATTTATCACAATTTGTTTTTACAAGATATTGGCTGTAATATATTAATAAGTATTTAATAACAAATGTAAAACCATCCTTGAGGGGTTCTAATACAGATTTCCATTAATGGATGAGTGTTGGCTGGTGTCTATATTAATGAGTAATGGAAATGTCCTGGCAGGATACTCAATTACCCAACGTGATAAGCTGTAAAACTACAACTGTGTAAAGCTATTGAAGATCCTACATGGCTTGGGATGCCACTTCCTTCACTCAACCAAATATTTCTTTTCACTTTGCACCACCACTGAGGCACTGACATAATAGCAGGCCTTAGCAGTTGCCATCTAGCATGGAAACCAAGATCAAAAGACAGGCAGGCCACTGCACAAGAGGCCTGTTGTTGCTAATTTCGGCTGGGTCCACCTTGGTCAGAGGTGACAACTGACTACCTATTAGTGGATATTAGCTTATCTGGTATGCTCAGTGTTGTCATTGTGATTCGAATGACTACAGTAACTCCCAAAATAATTATTTCTGACTGACTGAAAAATGTGGTTTATTGAATTTCAAGTAATTAAATGGTTAAAAAAGACAAGGAGAATATAAAATATAACTAGTCATGTATTCATTCGGATACCCAATTAAAAGTATTTTAATCAATAAAATAATGAAATTTAGTTAATAAAATTAATTAAGTAAAATCACTAAGGATTAATTATTTTAGTTATTACATGTTATCTGTTCAATCTGTAATAGGCTGCAGGCTGACTTTTGAAAAATTATTGCGGGGCGAACTGTGGGGCGGGCTGCGGGGCAAGTTACTGCGGGCCAAGTTACTGCGGGGCGGGGCGTGCTGCGGGTCCAATTACTGCGGGGCGGGCTTCGGGCTATGAGGTGGCAAAATTTGCTGTGCTGGCTGACTGCAGGCCAAGTTACTGCCGGGCGGGGCGGGCTGCGGGCCAGGAGATGACCAATATGCGGACTGCGGGCTGAATTGTGATTTGCGGGGCGGGGTGCGGACTCCGATTTCCAGCCTACGCAGGGCCTTAATTAAGTTCGTGGAGCAAAAGTATACCGTCTCTTGCCTCTCTTATGCGCTCGTGGAACATTCCTTTTTGGCACATCATGTTGCTGTGGCCTCCTGCCTGGGTCCATTTGTGGAACAGGGTTTCGTTGTGGCACATGGATCGGAGGTACAGGTATATTGTCCAGGCCTGGTGATATCTTCGGAGGGATTGACTTAGCGCCTGGAATGTGATGTTGCGCATCGGTTTCTACACCGAGAAACGTCAGCAGTATTACACAGAAGAACATCGCTTTGCTGCAAAAGATCAGGAGGTGCTTGTCAACAAATGTTTTTCGGAGATTTCATCCGTGATTCACATCACAGCTTTCGTCATTTCTGAAATAAGAGTTTAACATATACATTGTATTTCGAAATGTAATCTTCTGTTAAGAGGAACCTGTTGTCATGATGTATTGTATTATAACATCGTTTTAAAAGCATGTAATTACAGCATGTCTAATATTTCATCAAAAGCAAAACGTTGTTGTACCTAACTGGACCACTATCTGAGTAGAGAATAGTAACGAATAGTTGCCGTAAAATATTTCTCACTCGCATTATGCTACCGAACTTTACGAAATGTAACATAGATGAAAGTATCTATTTCAGCAAAATCAACAGCGTGGAACATGAAATAGTCACCACAGAAAAACTAAACGACTTACAGGTAATTGTCGACTCAAAGTTCCCAACTAATGAACATAAAAGTATACACCAAGCATTT
>JAODUO010000659.1:0-20000 GCA_025642075.2 Ridgeia piscesae | reverse complement strand
ACGACGTATACATTATCAAAATATTTAAAATATGTCCATTTAAATACACATTTGTTTTCATTCACATATTATCTTGAACATGAAAAACTATAATGACCTTTGCACATTAATGCACATACACTGAGCATGGCTATGTAGATCAATTTGAAAAGTTACCTTCAAAATGGTGCATTCTGAAGGTTGTTTTAACTTATTCCCTGGGAAACAGAGAGGAAACAAATACACAGCTACAAGTGTAAACATGCTTATAGCAAGAAATACCTATGAGGTGGCCATCCTGGCATAATTTGAGCAAACTGGCTTAGAAAAACACTGAGGTAGTCCACCTCACTCATCATATAGCAGGGGAAATACTGCAGCAATGACTCGAGAAATCAATAACACAGTGTTGAAGAAGATAGACACACATATCATGAATGGTTGAATATTTTCTGAGGGAAATGTGCTGATAGCATCACAATAATCTTATTTTGTCATCTCCAACATTTGCTTCGATCAGACAACCTCAAATATTCATGTTTGACATAAAATGTCAAAAATGAATATGTGTACACCATGTAGTAGTTATTACATGACATCATTATTTACTCCCAACTCCACTACCATGATGCATGTTTTTTGTTTACTGAAATTGAATACATGCTTTTCTTTACAGGTCAACGAGAAACTGAACAATGCTTACTACCACTAGTTCAACAAGTTAATATCCTATACAGGACAGTTGTATTTGTGGACAAGACTATACAGCCATGAGCTGCATATTAAGTGTCAAGTATTCGAATGTCGACCAAGTGAAGTGATCCCAGTAGTACTGTGTGTTGCATCGTGACAAACTCCCCAGTACTGGTGGTGTGTACACTGGCTTCCATGCCGGTCAGATACCCTGACTGACTAGAGACGAATGTAGAATGCAGAGTGCTTGACATGGGAATATGGTGACGCCTGATTAGCTTTGCAGTTGGTGATGGAACGGTGGATGCCATGGTCTGGCAAATATGGCATGAGCCTTTGGTCAACCTCTCTCGACACTGTAAGACAGGTTCGACATTCTTTGGTGAACTACATCAGCTTGGATATCGATAACATTGTGTGAGTTCACTCTCTTTGGTGATACTGCATACCAGCTTCCTGGCATTTTGCTGTACATCCGCATCTGCCTATACAAGAAATAAAGTGATAATTAACATGGCTCTGACATGTATGATATTTTATATGTAACGACACAGTTAGCGAAAGTCAATACCATGGTAATATAATGTTGTTATTCGAGTTATAAAATTTACATGCTACACATGTTATATATACATTCCTCAGACCTGTTATATTGAACATTTCTTCTAATGTGGGAAACATTCTGCCACACTGAAATTCATATGTGAAAATACTTATTGTACAAAGGAAAAGTATTCGCCACTCTATCTCTAGCCAGTACTCTTCATGGAGTTGAGTAAACATATAGCAATTGCACATGTAACTCTCAGCCACATGGCAAGGACCCTGACTAGTTTAGCCACTTTTTAGGTGTAAAGATACGAAGCATTAAATATATTTAAAAAAGTTATTTTATATCTACTGATTTTTTTAATAAAGCATAATCTAGTTACTTTATTTAATATATGTATTATTTATAAAGCACAATACCCAACATGGTCAAAGTGCTGTACATATTTGTTATGTACATACTGCTATTATATGTACATAGTATGTACGTTATCTATTTAGAGCATGTTTCTGTAACAATTTTGTGTGTGTGTGTGTGTGTGTGTGTGTGTGTGTGTGTGTGTGTGTGTGTGTGTGTGTGTGTGTGTGTGTGTGTGTGTGTGTGTGTGTGTGTGTGTGTGTGTGTGTGTGTGTGTGTGTGTGTGTGTGTGTGTGTGTGTGTGTGTGTGTGTGTGTGTGTGTGTGTGTGTGTGTGTGTGTGTGTGTGTGTGTGTGTGTGTGTGTGTGTGTGTGTGTGTGTGTGTGTGTGTGTGTGTGTGTGTGTGTGTGTGTGTGTGTGTGTGTGTGTGTGTGTGTGTGTGTGTGTGTGTGTGTGTGTGTGTGTGTGTGTGTGTGTGTGTGTGTGTGTGTGTGTGTGTGTGTGTGTGTGTGTGTTATGGGTGAACTCTTTGCAAAAGTAACGTTCCTGAAATATGTTTTCGTATGACAAATCTTTCAGAATATTGAAAAATTTCCCTATGACATGTATCACTAAGCACATGTTTGCTAAAGCTAATGTCTTCTCTGTGAAAGGCATAATTTGAAAGCCTAATAAATGGGACTAATGTTTTTGAACTAATTTTTATTTTTTCTAATTATGTTATTGCTGCTTTGTTTGTTATCTGATGAAATAAATACATACATCAAGTGCAGTGACTGTACCTGTAGTTATACTTATATTGTGGTTGCCATTATTTTGCAGTCAATCTCATGAAATAGTTTTGATAAAATGTTTTTACTTTATGATGTCTTTTCTAATATACAATTTAACAAGTACACCCACTCATTAATACAGACAAATAAAATATTACATACAGGGGCAGATTCAGAAATTGTCTTAAGGACACAAAAACCTCTACTGGCCGGTGAACCAAATTGTGTAGTCTACATTTTTGTTGATATCGCATAGTTTCAGCCATACCACTGTCTCATCTGGAGTGGTAATATCGGAAAATGCCACAACTTATTATTATAACTTAAACTGGGTCACATTTCAAACAATATAGAGGCACATTAGCATGGACCTATTCTATTTGTTATAAAAGGTTTGTTGAGAGAGGAAATTAATGTATAGTACAACACTGATTTACCTGAGATGAAGAGCTTTTCCGCATACATTATGGTGATGACACCTCAAGTTCTGAAAATGTGACACATTTTAATGTACTTGAAAGACTTGCAATGTTATTAACAATCACCTCCCAGGCTTCCAAATGCAAGCAATATCTTGTTATTTTATTGCATTAATGTTATTAATAAATCAAAATAATATGTATATACCTATTTTTATGTATTAAATTATTATTATAAATGTATTAAATATTGTCATTATGAATAAGTATAACGGAAGCCTAAGTATAATTGTTACGGATCACTTATAATGCATTTACATTATGCCTAGCAACTATTAGGCTAATTAGGCCTAGTTAATATTAGCCTTAGGATACTAACCATATCATATGTGAAATAAACATTACATAGTTACAGTATTATAATAAATCACTGACATGTCGTAGCCATCTAAATATAGGCCATAGTCTATGCCTGGCACAGTCATAGCATAGCCATACCTTGGTATGTTGTCGTACCATGGCATGGCATTGGCTGAATAAGCGCCAAGGTTGATGGTAAAATAACATAAATTTACTAAAAACAACAGTAATATCTACGACGTATACTCATACGCCTAAATATATATATATATATATATATATATATATATATATATATATATATATACGTGATTATAGCTGAGCAATTCGTAATTACTAACCTATCTGGACTGGAAAAACATCTGTGCGAACAGAACCTACGGCCGCAAAGCCAACAGCCCGCCGGCCCGCCGGCCCACGGTGCCCGTAGCTTACAAAGGGCACTGTCACTGTTCCGAAGTCATGCTGTTCGCTGATTAGTTCCATGTTCTTTCCCAATCATGCGTCGATGCTGTTTTTGTCTGCTTAATTTGCCGTGTTGGTGGCATATAAAAATCATGTTTGTGCCTAAACTCGCTGTTCATAAACGTAAACTCGACTGGGTGAAGGTCAATCTCTCCCCAAGCCTCGTTCGCATGAAGACTAAAGCGTATTCCGTTCATAGCTCTATTTCCATAGTTAGGTATCGTACATAGTTTCGATCGGACCCGATCGAAATAAAAATCGAAAGAGTTCACATTTGTTCTATTAAATGAAGAAACTTGAAGTAATATGTATACATAAACCAATTACCCCATCATTGGGGAGTACTTAATACATCTGCTTTTTGTGAAATTACTAATAATTGCGAGGGGCAAACGATTTTTATGGGAATGAGTGGAGTTAGCAGCTTTAACCGTAAGAGTACCTGTGTAAACAAGTGTAATAATTTGTAGAGATTAAAAACAGCCTCTGTATTTAATGTTAATGTATAGTCTGGTGAGGTGGGCTGGAGCAACAAGGTGGATGGTACTGAGGGTTTGTTGCAATGAGTGTAGTGTTGGTATGCTTATGACTTCTGGGGGAATATGTTCCAGGCTCTTATGACTCTCGAGTATGCATATGTATTGATGCGGGGGGGATTTGTATGTACTTGTTGGGATTGCTGTTTCGTGTATGGGAGCATGTGGTTCTGATGTGTTGTGGTCATGTGATATTTAATAGGTTCTGTTTTATCTTGTAAAAGTTGGTTTCGTAGTTTGCAGGAATTGAGTGAGAATCATTTACTTATATAGTCTGTGTGCGGTTTGATAGTAATTAGTGTATCCATTGTAATACGGGACCAGTAATGCCATAGTAGTTTAACTTATTAAGAAGACGTTTGGGTATAACTGTGTCAAAAGCTATGGAGAAGTCGAGAAGGTTGATGTATGTTAGCTTATGGTTGTTCATGGAGAAAGCCCACTCTAAGTGACCGTTTGACATGAGAGCCTTGTTTGGAATCCATGCTAGTGGTGGAGGATAACGTTGTTAGCACTGAGGTGTTTCCACACGTGGCTAAAACGATAATCTCCGTCACCTTGCACAGAATACATGTTAAAAAAATTGTCCTATAGTTAACGGGATTGCTTTTGTTGCCTTTCTTGTACATGGTGTGACTTGGTGTGACAAAACTGTGGTCCAGGCTTATGGGAGATTACCGGTGGTGTATGATTGCTGGAAATTCCCTGGAATATGTGTTGAATTATTGTGGATATTTCACTTTCTGTTAATACTCTTTCTGGGATGTCATCTAGGTCTGATGCCCTGTTTGGTTTTAGGGTTTCTAGTTGTTTTATTATGCCATATATTCCGATGTCAAGTGTTTTGACTGAAGGTAATTGGGGTGGACATTTGGTTGGAATGGGGAGTTGATCATTAGTGAAAATTGATTTGACATAGTGACTTAGTGTGTTTGCTTTGTCATGATCAGTCGTTTGCATCTTGTCATTTGAATTTAATGTTGGAATGTCACAGTTTTTTTTAATATTTGTTTGTTTAATGAAGGGTTTGTGGTGAGGCTTTCACCTATGATGGTATTAACGTATAACTGTTATAAAATTTGATTTCTTTCTTGACGTCTTTCCTAAGGTTTTCGAAATGTTTCCACTGTTTATTTTTCTTTGTTTTCTTAGCCTTAGCGTGAGTTTTGTCCCGTTTTTGTGTGACCCAGGGTAGATGTGATTTATATTTGGTCATTCGGCTAGGGATTCACTGTTCTATTCGTCTAGTGTCATTTTGCTGAATGAAGTACCAATTTGAATCAATATTTAGATCATCAGGTTTTCGGTCAAAGTACTTTTGAGTAAGCCGAATAATGTTGGATTTGAGGGCTTCCCAGTTTGCAGATTTATGATTGTACACTTTATGTGTAGGTGTGGTTCTTTCACTGGATTCACATTAATTTGAAAGAGAAAAGCTTCATGATCGCTCATGCCTGTCACTGTGTGTACACTGGAGATAAAAGCTGGGTTTGATGTAAGTACAAGGTCAATAATATTTCCAGAGTCTAGTCGGGTTGGTTCGTCTATAATGGTTTTAGACGGTATTAGCTGACTATTTCAAGTAGTTTATTGTGTTTTGTTGCTGTGTGTTGGTTTGTTGTACAGACATTTTCCCAGTTGATATCTGGTAGGTTTAGATCCCCAGCGATTATAACTGATGGTGGAAGTTTGCAGCCACGGTAGATGATGGCCAGGGACTCGTGTAAGGTTCCCATCGATGTTGTATGATAAATTGGGGGTATGTTGTAGGATGCCAAATAGATAGCTTTGTTGCGCTAAAGTGCAGTTTAGTGCCAACTATTTCACATGTTGTACTCAAATTATATTGGGGGTCTGCAATAATGTCATTTCTCAGTGGTGCTATTAAAACTCCACTTCCATGTGCATTGCGATCTTTCCTAAGTGTGTGGATAAACGTATCTATGAATTACTAACAACCATTCCTTCCTGATTGGTGATTCGTTTGAAAACGGTATAACAATGCTATAATGACAAATTCTTGTAGCTAAAATTAAATAACTATAGTAGTTCCTTTATTCAAAACATTGACTACATTATACAAAATACATACGTATATTTGTGTATACACAATGTTTGAAGGGACAAACAGGAAGTCGTTGACTTTTATGTAAGTTTACCCCAGACAATCTAATTAAGGTAAACGTATTATAGTTGCTACACGTGCACTTGTATATATGTTAGAATCAATGCATGTTATCACATAAATACAAGTCACAATAGTTAAAACATATTAAAATACCAAATTTCAGTATGATAACAATCACATTTCTTCGGTAACATATTTGTAAAATAGACGCTTTTTGTATTTAGATTTAAATGCATTGATAGTATTTATCTTTTTGTGTCGTTACTCAGATAACTCCACAATCGCACTCCGCGTACGCAGAGATTCACGGATCTCAATGTGGAATGAACATGTATTCTTTCTAGATCGTGACATGCTCTCAGTGAATACGTCGTTTCCCGTTAAACAAAGATAAGCTGAATGTTTAATGGCAAGCAGCTATAGTAAGCTTTGTACATAAACATTGCAGTTTGTAATTCAATACTATCTAGAAATATCAAGATACGCAAATGTTGAAAAAATGGATCTGTGTGTTGCAAACGCTTGGCACCATACATAATGAGACTAATGTTTTTTTGCAGTAAGACTATACCATTAATATTTGTTGGATATGTATTACCCCATATTTCTACGCAGTATGTTAAATATGGCAAAAACAGTGAACAATATAGAATATGCATACTACTCCTGTTAAGCAGATGATTACATCTATACATGATACCTACACGTTTAGAAAGCTTTGATTTTACATAATATAATATGATAATTCCAGTTAAGTAAGTCATTAACATACACTCCTCAGAAATTTACAACTCTTACTCGTTCAATATTAACATTCCGTATATGTATAACGACATCTCTACTGAGCATACGCTTTCCAAGTAGTATGTAATTTGTTTTAGAAATGTTTAGTGTTAACCTATTCACTGCAAACCAAGTAGACATCTTGACCAATACATTACACATATTACCACTTAATTTTCTGATATCAATATCACCACTCGTATCATCTGCAAAGAGTATATATTTTACAAGTTTAGATATGTTGCACATATAATTCACGTGCATAATAAATAGCTTGGGTCCTACAATTGAACCTTGGAGCACACCACACGATACATTGAGTAGATCAGAGTTGCAAGTATCAATTGACACAAATTGTTTTCTGTTGGCTAGAAAACTAGTTAGCCATTTACACGCAATACCGCGGATACAAAAACATTCCTTTTTACATAATAATTTGTGATAAACCGTGTCGGATGTTTTTTTAATTTATGAAGACACATACAGCATACTTTTGTGCATCTAGTGATTGGCTTATTCCATTAATTAGATCTACTAATGCGTGACATGTTGACATATCTGAACGAAATCTGTATTGACTTGGTCATAACAATTTATGTTTAGTAATAAAACTATCTAAGCGAGAATTAAATACTTTTTCAAGAATTTTCGAGAATTGTGGTAGCAATGAAATAGGTCTACAGTTAGTGCATGCATGTTTACACCCATACTTAAAAAGTGGGACAACTTTTGCTATTTTTTTCAGGAAATATTCCCATACTGATACACGAGTAATTGGTTTCGCAATAAAAAAATAACCGTTTTAATTAATTTCATACTTATGACGTTATAAAGGCATGATATACTATACACGCTTCAGTGTAATGCAGTTGGTGCATGAAACGAACCCCTTACCTCTTCAGAAGACACAGTGATGTAGCGTGGAATACATTGACTTCGTCTGCATAAGCACAAGAATGGCCAACTGATTTTTTCGTTTGAAAATCGTCACGCAATAGAAGTGCAACTAAGTTACGTAATGTCATTGTTGGTGACCTACAGGATCACTAGAGGGCGTTCTTTATATGCAACTCGTGCGTGTGACGTAATTGCGCTATTTACGCGCGCGCACGCTGTTTATTTATCATTATAGTTCACAGTTGAATTAATTTCAACTGTTACTAATATATGGCATATCTTCAGCGTGTGCTAACAAATGCTGGAAATAATGAGTGAATGCGGCGTAACGAAGTAACGGGACGCGGACTTCGCCTTTCCGGATACAAATTTTGTTAAGGCACTGCTTGCAATACTATCCGCGTTGCGATTGGTTGCTGGATGTAGACACACGCCACATGCATTTGGCAGTGCGACCTGGCAGGCGGGAGCGTCGTCGGATTTTGGAATAATATACAAAACCAACCAAAACGCACGCAAAGTGAACTAAGCGAACTGACCTACATACAAACACCACGCGCTGTTTTTCTGCCGCATATAAGATCGCTAGAATCTAGGTGAAAAAATATATTAGTAGAATAAAAGGGTAAATAGCTGAAAATACGATATTGTTTCGATTATGATGCAGTGCTAATAATTAAGATCACATGCATTTAAAACATAACATTATTTCCATATTTGTTACATAAATCTTATTTTCGCAATTAATTAATCTCACTTGCTAATAATTATGACATGCATTTAAAACATTTGTTTACATTTTTATCACACACATTTAATTTTCGCAATTAATTGTGCTCCTTTGCCAATAATTATTATGAGTTGCATTTAAAACATTTATTTTCATTTTAACTACAGAACGTTTTTTTAGTCGTGTCCAATCAATTTCATACAAGTTATACATGAAAATGTAAAAGAAATGAAAATAAACAGTAAAACCCTTAAATATAAAATAACTTGCATTGTAAAGTACAATGTGAACATACAATATATACAACTACATTACTTGAAGAAGAAATATGTAAAGAAATGTTTATTTCAAAACAAACAACTGATAATACTAATAATTAATAAATAGACAAGAACATATATATTGGTAGACATTTAAAAATAATAAGACAACACAAAATCATGAATATTATGATCTGGAGAATCACTGATATTCGTAACTGGACATTAAGAGTCAGGTTGAAATAATAGTAATGCTTAATGTGTTAACTCTTAAATGTAATATATTTATGACATCATTCAACTCAACATTAACTTATGCAAGGCTGGCTTGTAAAGTACAATGTGAACATATATTTTATATAACCTGACAAATAAACATGTCATACTCACTCCTAGTCTTATAATGAGTAAAGTAGTGCCATGAACAAAAAATATGACAGAGGCAAATTATCTACCAAGATAAACAATACAAGTTATACAATAATACTATTGTAAACACAATTGCTGTAAAACAATCAGAACACACTCATTGTATGAGTGAACAGTATTGCAATGAAGCACAAGTAATTTCACTTCACTGCAACTAAGACTAGCTGCTTTTTGTTCCCACAAAGATATTGCCAGTGTAAAACGTTGAAAATTTGCAACACACACTTATAGTTGTATATAGCAAGCTACAGTGCTATAAGTTCATTCTATACATACAAACAATATCGACAATGAACATAAATGACAAGCAGACTGCCACAGTGCTGTCATGATTTACCAAAAATAATAACTTATAGGTGTGGAAATGGAATTAAAGAAACTTGTTGCAATTCCAACTGTTTCTCACACACATTTGATTGAGGTAAATACAATGCCCACAATGCAATAAATGTAGTGCTTTTTAGCAAGACACAACATATGCGAGGTTGTGTGGTGCTTGCTTGTTGTTGTTCTTCTTCTTCTTGTCCTCTTCTCGCAAGGAATTGCTGAAGTAAATGTTTCTCTGTACATGTTTTTCATCAATTAATTTAGTTGTATATTCTGTATGTTTACATTGTACTTTACAAGCTAGCCTTTCGCAAGTTATTTTATATGTAAGAGTTTTATTGTTTGTTTTCATTTCTTTTATATTCTCGTGTATGACTTGTATGAAAATCATTGGAAATGACTGTAACAAATAATATTGATATAGTAAAAAATGAAATAACTGTTATTTTAAATGCATGTCGTAATAATTATTAGCAAGTAAGCACAAATAATTGCGAAAATAAAATGTATATACTAAAAATGTAAATAATATTAAGATTAATTAATTGCGAAAATAAAATGTATGTAATGAAAATGTAAATACATGGTTTTATGTAATTATTAGCAAGTGAGATAAATTAATTGCCAAAATAAAATGTATGTAATAAAAATTAAATAAATGCTTGTGATAATAATTATTAGCACTGCATCATAATCAAAACCCAATATCGTATTTTCGGCTATTTACCTCTCATGCCACTAACACAGTTTTTACCCTAAAAAATCGTATATGCGGCAGAAAAACAGCGCGTGGTGTTTTTAGTCAGTTCGCTCAGTTCACTTTGCGCGCGTACTTGTCGGTTTTGTGTATAGGGCCTGCAAGTCTCGCGCGCGAAAACGAGGCTGGGGGCAGTTGGGGGGCGGAAAGGCCCCTTTTTGCCCCCTGGAGGGAGTGAAGCGGCGGGGCCCCCCCCAAAAACATAAGAACATATCATTTACAGCATTTGTAACCATAATTTGACAAGCACAGCGTCACGGTATAATTTAAATATTTTTTTAAACTGAGCTACTTTCAACACAGGGCGCTGCCATCTTCCCGGGGGGCCCTTTTTCCCGGTTTTTATTAGCTTTTGTTTCCAGGGAACCCGCCAGTCGTGGGCAGGGCATAGCTCTCCCAAAAACGGCCCAAACGTTAAAAAAAACCCAAATTAAAAAATTTTCACTTTGGTTAATGATAATTTGGATTGTTAAAAAGCAACTTTTCCCCCAACTTCCACGAAAGGTTTCCCCCTGCCGAAAAAAAAAGGTTAAGATGATGAAGTTGGCGTGTCCGCCGGGGGAAAAATTCAAAAAAATCTGCGGTGGTCACTTTAAACGCCGATTGCAAGCCTAATTACAAACGTGAGAGCACAAAGAGACACTAAACATAAAAACATCGTCTCGATCAAAGCCACAGGTGCATCTTTGGCCGATTTGTTTGCATATAAGTCCCAAGCGACAAAGAATGTTTGGGAACTGAGGGGGGAAAACCGGACACGATTCCTTATTTGGAAGGTGAAGCGGCGCGTGGGAAATTCGGAAACCAGCTTGTGGTTGCCAAGCCGACTCGGCACTTACGAGTACCAACGGTTTTTCGTTACGACTAAAATTTTAAATTCCCACAGTTGTATTTCATCGCCCATAAAAACCGAATGTGCCCTAAAAAATTTTAAATGTAATAAGAAATATAAAATGTAAAAAAGAAAAATATGTTTGGATAGTATTTTTTGTGAAATAAAGATTTTTATAAACCCAGGGATTTAGGTCAACATTCCCCAAGCTGTCCTAAAAAAACAAAACAACCAACCCCGGGTTCGTTGGTTCCCAAAAATAACTCAATTCTGGAAAGTAAATTTTTTTTAACAAAGCAGCGCCGGTGGTGGAATAATTTTTAAAAAATTGTTAAAAGGTAAGCTACGACCATACATGCGTAGCGTTTGTTTTAAACAATACTCGTCGTCTTTGCAAATTAGAGTGACTCGTTTGTAAACAACAGTCAAGAACTTAAATCATATTACAGGCATTATTTGGGAAATTTAAAATTAAAAGAAACAGCAAAATACAAATTTATGTTATTATTTAAATTAGACTGTTAACTGCATTCAAAAAAACACTACCGTATAAAATTTAAAATTTGGGTTTCTAATAGTAATAACCAGGTTGACACATGCTCTTAAATTTAAATAAGTTTTTAACCCATAAATAAACCCGATTTAAATCATTAAAAAAAAAAACCTCTGGTTTTTTTAAATTGGATTTAAAAAAGGGAAGATCTTATTTAGCGCAATAACCAATCCTCAGGAAAAGCGCTTTACACTTTTTTCCCTGACAGACCTGTTCAATCGATATAACCTAACTTCTCGGGGAAGCACCCAGCGATATGCTTTAATTTAATTTTAAAAAGCTACTGACACATATCCCCACTACTTTGTGCGGGTCTCATTTTTTGGAGCAAGTAAAAAATTTAAAAAAAATTGCCCAAGGTTTTAACACCCAAGAGGGTGGAGACATGGCTGTTGACTTAGAATACTGTTTTTACTTTTTTAAATTAATCTTGGCCATTACAAAACCTGTTTTTTGACATTATTAAATGAGGATGTGTTTTATACTTTTATCTCAAGCCAAAAGACCAGAACAAAAAAAAGGGGAAAACGGCGAAAAAAAGCCATGCGGGTTTAAAGAAAATTTTATTATTGTCATTATGAGATTATAATTTTTTTTTCGGGAACATCGGGCTTGTGCATCGCAAAAATTTTCCCTTTGAAAAAATTTGGTTTTTCCAAAAAAAAACTGCTACAAAATAATCCCTTTTCTGTCCCCACCAAATTAAGTATGTTAAGTTTTTACCCAATTAATTCCCCATAAAACCCCCTTTTAAAATTTTGGCAAATTTAAAAATTTAGTATTTTTATTTAGGCATATTAAGAGTGTCCATAAAAAAATCCTAGAATATTTTATAACTTCATTATGCCCCTCCTGTTATTGCTGTAGAAATATGCATGGTCAAAATATACAATACACAATCAATCTTTTACAAGCAATTGTTTTGAATACATAAAAGTCATTAGTGTCCGATATTTAAAAATTGACAGATTAATAAATTTCTAAATAAACCTTTTTTTTTACCCCCCAAAACATATTTTAAAATGTGGATCTCCCCTTTTAAGAATTTGCAGTTTTTTTTTGGAAAATAAAACGGGCCCTTTTGTTTTAGTTGGGCGTAAAGAATAGTCTCCTGACAGCAGGTTTTTTAAAAATCATGATCCCTGATTAAAATTAATAGTTACAAGTAAAAAACATTTAGAACCTTACTTGGCCCTGTTGCATTGTTACCTGCAAGGGTTTTTAAAAACCCTCATGATCAAAGTACAACAGAGGACCCGTTATAATTGCAGTTAACAGCCAAATGCAAATTTTGGCAATAAGATCACAATCTTAGTAGTGTCCTGTGTTTCCTTTGCAAGAGTGAAAAGACTATCCATACCCAATCAAACATCACTGCCTGGATGAAGCCCCACCCTCTCTCTAGTGCACTTGCATTTCTTACCAGTTCACAGTCAAATTTTTGTTAGGGCATGGTGAAAAGACAAACCACGCAACGAGGTCGCTTTAAATGTTGCAAACCTTTTTTGGGGTTTAAATAAATCTTTAAAATTTTTGGTACTAATTGTTGGAGGTTTTTATCGACCCAAAATGACCATTTTATTGAATCAAAAAGAATAGTGTTACTTTTATAACAAAAAGACTATAAAATAAAAAATATAAAGTAGGGAAAAATTTTATTTTAATAAGGCATGTATTCTGCTTTCTAGTACCCCAACATCAGCATTGTTGGTGCAGTAAGTGTCTGATAACTGGAAGGTGTCCATAATCACTTCCCAAAAATATTTATTAGGAAAATGGCCAAAAAGTTTATTTTTGAAAACCTTATACAAAGCAATAAAAAAACTTATATATCTCGGGAAAAAACTCAGTTGGGTAAAACCCCACCCCCCAAAAGAAACATTGTATAAACCCCAATGTAAAAATATTCTTAAATTTAAAAAAAAAATATTAGTATTTAGAAAAAGGGCAAGTTTTTTGGAAAAAAGCAAATTGACGATTTTGGGAAAAAAGGGGCTTGGGGGGTTGGAAAAGGGGAATTTACACCTTTAAATTAAACATTTTTTTCCTTTTTTTGTTAAGGGGGGCTTTTAATTGGTTTTTCTATGTAATTTTTTGTGACCCGCTTATGTAGGAGTGGGTTTTGTTTGTTTTTAATGATGTCTGAATGACTCAGAACACATACAATTAATTAAAAAATGCCGGGAAAGGGTTTGTCTATAATGGAAATTCCCCACAGAATGCACCATTGAAAAAGGGAATGTTCTATTTATTGCAGGAATGTTCCCCGGTTTTAACCACCCCCTTTCTCAAACTGTCCCCTGGTCTCATTGGAACCCGAGGGATTGACCCCGGATTTTTTAAATAACAGACAAACCAACAAGCAGATTAAAAAACAAAACGATATGGGGTTTATTTTGGGGGTCTTCTCAAAAACCCCAAAAACCCCTATTACTTTTGTTTTGGGGGGGCCCTTTAAAATGATGCAATAAAATACAGATTTCTTTGTACAATGCCCCCACATTTAAAAATTGGGAAAAAAAAGGGGTTTTTTTTAACAAATTTGGAAAAATAGTTTGGGGGACCCTATGGGGCCTGTGGAATAATTCAATAAATTTTGATTTCTCGTGCATAGTACGTTACAATATCCCCCAAAGCATCTACACAAAAAATTTGATCCTGAACACTTTCCAAAAAGCCAATTATAAATTGATTTATTCTTGGTTTTTATGACATAGGTACTGCAATGAGAAAACAAAAGATGACAAAACATTTTATTTATATGTATATCCAGAAGATACATACCATTTTTTTACATTTTGTAAGGATTCACAAATACCAAGCACACCTTTCAAAGGATCCTGTGCACCCGATGACATTGTTCCCCCATGGCAGTATGGATGTCACATTGCAAAGCCTTTAACTTTGTGTCAAACTCAAACAGAGCCAGTGATCATGTCACCAATGGATACTTATCAATGCGCCCAAATTTAAAACATATGATATTGTTGTTCCCGTGAATAATTAACTTTTGGGTAGCAAAAGGGTTTCTTGGGAGTCCTGCACCTTCTTCCCAATGACCCTGGCAATCTAGTCAAAGTGGATGAACCTTGGATTTCCCCGTCTCACTGTCTCCATCTTCGAAACATTCTGTCTGCAACGTAGAAGGAAAATTCAAGAACCCGGTCCCGGGAAACTGCGGGAGCGGGGGACAGCAATATCATAAAAGATGACTCAAGATTCTGACACTAATGGAAAAAAAAATTTTGTTGTTTACAACAACAAAAAACTAATTTTTCCCCCTTTTTGCACCTGCAAAAAACCCAGGCTAGTTAAAACCCGCTGCCTGTTGGAAGCATTCCCCTTGAACATGTGCAGTGATGAAAAATGCAGCCAACCGATACATTCTGACATTTTATTTATAGTAAACAATCATTTTCTTATAATGATTATTAGTAATTAGCAAAAACTGTGTAATTCATCAATATCACATCATAAAATTCGCATTGGGTTTATTTGTTTGTGAAATACTTTAATTTAAAAATACAGCGTTTCAAACAAATAATTTTTTTGTTTTAAAATTTTTCAGCATTTTGCAAAAAAGAAATTTTTGGGTTTGGTGTTTATAACATATAACCCCCACATATCCCAAAATACTTTTTAAAAAATTAAAACCAAATTTAATATTCTCATGTAAATTGCACAATTCCTTATTACACATCTATTTTTATTCAGACTATATTATAAATTTCGGGAGCACGCATATCTAAATAAAATTATTTACATAAATTAAACAAATTTATTAACATTTTAAAAAGGAAATTAAACAATTATTTAAAAGGACCCCACATCATGTAACTCCCGGAAAAAAAAATAAGTTTTTAACAAAATTTACGTTGAAATTTGAAAAATAAATTTTTTTTTTATTTAATATGTGTGTTGTGTGGGCCCTACAAGTATAATTGCTCTGTTTTTTAATTCCAAAAAATTTTTAAAACCCGTTGAACTACCTTTCTTACCTACCACCTACTTTTGGGCGAACGAAAGGTCTGCCGCAAATCGCACATAGATAACAGACCAATTTCCCCAAAATTGTGACAGATGTCTTGGTCAGTCATAACTCATGAGGGATCTGTCCCGCAGGGCGGGGAAACCCCCTTTCCCAACAACATTCCCAAAATTTGATGTGGGGCCCTTTGGGGCGGTTTTCCCCAAAAAACAATGCCCATTCACATTGTTCCCAAAATCAAAAAATCCTTTGATTTAAAAATTTCGATCTTTTCTCGCCGTCCGGCGACTCTCGGCGGGGTTTAATTGACGCCTCGCACCTCGGCTCGCACGCTGGGTTAAGCAAGAATTAATGGTTTTTCGTGTGTCACTTGTGCTTTAGATGCTTCTCTCACTTTTGCTACAAATGCTTCCTCTGTCGGGTCCATTTTCTACTGTGATTTATCCAAAACCACTAGCAAATGCGTAGCTCCTTAACGTAAAAAGCTTCCCAAAATTTTAAAAAAACAGAAAAATAATTGGACCTTAACCCTTTCCTTTGGGGAGGCCCGCCCTTGAAAATTTCCCAAAAACTGCTCTCGGGAAATGTCACTTTGAATTTTTTATTGGTTAAAAATCGTAAAAATATAATTTCACCTTTTTATTACAATGCTTTTTATTTTTACACATAGGACCGCTTTCGTTATAATAAGATACCATATCTTTGTTTTTTCGCAGAAATGTCTAATAACGAAGAAAACCGAAAGAAACCCAAAAATTTTAAAGGGGCTAGATAGGAGGTAATCAAACCACTCGGCTTGGAATAAAGATGGCTTACGCAGTGTTCTATGACGACGATTTAGGCACTGAAAATTAAAATTTTTTTTGGGTTTTTCTGATAAGTGAATATGCTTCTTTCACCATTAATGTATATTTTATAGTATACATTTAGGTATATGGAATGTTACAGCTGTGTTTCAGTTCCCCTTTCTTTGGACTTGTTTTTTTTTGGGCCCTAAAAATTTTGAAGCCGGAAAAGGTTTTAAAATATTGTCCGAAGGATTAAATTTCAAGCAGAAGCAGTGGAAAACCCTTTTCCGGTAAAATTTTTTTAGGAAACATGAATTTTTAAACGATTATTATGGGGGTTGCCAAAGGCAAAACCCGGAAGGTAGTGTGTTTGGGGATCTTGACAATAATGAAAATGCCCTTTTAAGCATTTCAACCTGTTTTTGGGGAAATGTGTTATGGTTATGTGCATTTAGACAACTTGTCAGGTATAAGTGCTTATTGAAAAAGTTGTAAAAAGCAAATCCCGTAAAAGACACATACAGCTTAGCATCGTGTCGATTATCTGCACTACGTAAATCGCTACGTGCCTATGATAGTGTGATAAACTCAATATTAAATCGGACATTTAAGATAAGAAACGTATAAAATGATATTTATGAACTGATTTTTCCCAGTATTCATCAGTCGGAAGCTACAACTGTCATCCATCGTTTAAAATTTTTCTTGTGTCCAGTCCCCAATTTCTCCCTTAGTCCCCCAATAAGCTCCAGTCGCGCGGAGTCACGCCATGTATCGTGACCCACTTGCAGGCCCTATTCCTCGATCCGACGACGCTCCCGCCTGCCAGCTCGCACTGTCAAAAGCACGTGGCGCGTGTTTACTTCCAGCAACCAATCGCAACGCAGATAGCATTGCAAGCAGTGCATTAACAAAATTTGTATCCGGAAAGGCGAAGTCGCGGCTGGGAGTTGACGGCTCGAGGCCCGAGTTGCATCACCGCGCCACGTGGTTTATTAGTTCTCTAGATTCCTCAAGGCAGTGAAAAGCCTGGTGTACACTATACAACTGGTGTTGTAAATCGGGAGTTTTGCCGACTTAAGACTTTTGTTGCTAATGTACCCAGGCATACAGACTTGCTAAAACGTTTGTCTTTCATTGTTCTGACGAACGCTTCAAAAGTCTGGCCGATTCGAAAATGTCATCGGTCAGACCTTTGTTGTTAATATACGCTGATCAGCAATACAATAAACCTTAGTTGTAACAATGAGCCAATCGCATCCACTGACCTATATCAAAAGACTGTCCGAAAATTCTCTTATAGCTGATTTGGACGGTGAAACATGGGGAAATGTTATAAGAGCCAAAGTCTCAAAAATGTACAATTGACTAAAATAACTTCTTTTCTCTCTCACGTCGTCAATTATTAAGTCAGTCTAATGTGATTTTCATCATAATATAGATTGACACCGCTATGTGCTTTTAGGACATATGAAATTTGACAGCATTGATAATTTGTAAAATGGCAGAAATTGGCGGTAAAGTGCCCAAAATGGCCAAAATTACCCTTCCAAGTTATGTTTCCAAACTTTTACGCAGTGCCATACAAAAACGGTGTTCCATATTTGTTGCATTCACTGGACAGGTTTAAAACATGAGGAATACAAAATGTGCACATCAATTTCTACAGTGACCAGTTTTTGCACGTCCGAGTCATCGGTTTATAAGGATCAATTACATAACTGTGCTATTATGATACCTATACGTATATGGTTTTCCTAACAAAACTAAGCAAAAAAATATAGGTTTAGACCACTTTAAAGAAAATACAACACGTTTATATTTTAAATATGGTGTGTGTCCAGCGTCATATATATATATATATATATATATATATATATATATTATAAATTTTTAAAAATAAAAAACGGTCCTTTTTTTTTATTTTTACATATTAACTGCATGCTGTATCTCCATCAATGGCAATAGCACTATTCACAATATTTCTTCCTCAAATGAGGACAAAACCAATATTGGAGCGTGTCCAGCGCCATTTCGTATCCAGAAGCATATGTCGGATTACCAAAAACTACTGCTGAGGGCGCAATCTGCCTTGATATATAGGAACTACACTGATCATTGTGTCCTTGGCGACTGTCTCTATGCTGGCGAGTACTTTTTTGTTCTCTACAATAATTATTTGACAAGTTGTGGCCGTATGTGTACGTTTTCTTATAAAATGATGTAATATGAACGAAGCAAATATTGTAAGTTAATAGACGTAGCTCCATTTAACGTTAGTTTATGTAACAGCTGTGTTCTGACAAACCAATGAACGATAATATGATAGATTGCTATGTGGGAATTCTGACATATGACTAGCGTGAGGTGGCAGCACTTTTAAGCCCCTCAACTCTGCCCGGGGAAAGAAAGGCTCTGCATTTGTTACCCCAGATGAGGATAGAGACGCTCATTGGCTCTCAGGCCAACTACGATTACATGTAAAATCATGACGTTGATGGAAAAATTTACTTACGAAAATTAGCAAAGATTCATAAATTCATATAAATTGTTTTTGTAAAGTGACCAAAAAATCAAACTTTCATAGTCTGCTATTTTATATATTCTATTGATATGCTAAGTTTGAACACATTTGGACAATCCATTTTCCAGGTACAGTCTTCACGGTGAAACAACCAAAAGTTTTGTTATGGGGTGACTACACCGCCTCCTGGTGGACAATGTTTTTATAATAAGTGTGTAAAATTGTTTTTATATATAAATGATGTTATCCTAAAATTTCAATAAGCTAAGGTGAAAAATAACAAAAACAGATTTTAGGAGATCACGGTGCCTTAAACATTCTGAAATATTGCAGTGACGTCATCACAAACCAGGTATTGTGTAACGAAGATTGCATTTGTATTAAAAGAAGCTAAACGTTGACACGAATTAACATATCACAATCACTCTGAATTTAAGTGTTACAGATTCCAAGATGCCTCCTACGTGAGAGATCACTCGATAACGAGGCTGACCTACAGGTTATGGATATTAATAGATATGTACATAAATCCCCAGTGCATAACTCTTTCGCTGTTCGGTCGGAACGAATGGAGAACACACAGTTAATCGACGTGAACTGGCTACTTGCGACAACCCCAGCAAGGAAACTGAACCAATCCACGCCGAAGAACCACCAGCCTGTGTCGACGACGCTTCGTCAGGACGAAGGCTGGTTGATATGTGCGCCACCAAAACGGCTTATCTCTAAAGCTACGTGCTGTGAGAAACTGAAACTACTTTATAATTGTTCAATGATGTGACATTGCATAGTCTAATTTCTAAGCATCACATGTCTAATTTTATGTTCAAAATGATTGACATTTCAAGAAGAAAAGGACTGTGGACCAAATA
>JAODUO010000658.1:245000-253869 GCA_025642075.2 Ridgeia piscesae | reverse complement strand
AGACCAACGGGCCAATGTAGATACACACAACTAGACCAACTAGGTCCTGTGTGAAGGGAAAAAAAGAAGACCAACTAGTCCTGTGTGAATGTAGATACACACAGACTAGACAATTAGGTCCGGGAATGTAGAACACACAGACGGACCAACTGGGCCCTGTGTGAATGAGATACACAAGACAGACCAATAGGTCCGGGAAAAAACACACAGACGGGGACCAACAGGTCCTGTGTGAATGAGATACACAAGACTAGACCAACTAGGTCCTGTGTGAATGTAGACACACACGACTAGACCAACTAGGTCCTGTGTGAATGTAGAACACACAGACTAGACCAACTAGGTCCTGTGTGAATGTAGATACACACAGACTAGACCAACTAGGTCCTGTGTGAATGTAGAACACACAGACTAGACCAACTAGGTCCTGTGTGAATGTAGATACACACAGACTAGACCAACTAGGTCCTGTGTGAATGTAGAACACACAGACTAGACCAACTAGGTCCTGTGTGAATGTAGATACACACAGACTAGACCAACTAGGTCCTGTGTGAATGTAGATACACACAGACTAGACCAACTAGGTCCTGTGTGAATGTAGATACACACAGACTAGACCAACTAGGTCCTGTGTGAATGTAGACACACACAGACTAGACCAACTAGGTCCTGTGTGAATGTAGATACACACAGACTAGACCAACTAGGTCCTGTGTGAATGTAGAACACACAGACTAGACCAACTAGGTCCTGTGTGAATGTAGACACACACAGACTAGACCAACTAGGTCCTGTGTGAATGTAGATACACACAAGACTAGACCAACTAGGTCCTGTGTGAATGTAGATGCACACGTATAGACTAGATCAACTAGGTCCTGTGTGAATGTAGATACACACATACAGACTAGACCAACTAGGTCCTGTGTGAATGTAGACACACACAGACTAGACCAACTAGGTCCTGTGTGAATGTAGATACACACAGACTAGACCAACTAGGTCCTGTGTGAATGTAGATACACACAGACTAGACCAACTAGGTCCTGTGTGAATGTAGATACACACAGACTAGACCAACTAGGTCCTGTGTGAATGTAGATGCACACAGACTAGACCAACTAGGTCCTGTGTGAATGTCGATGCATACAGACTAGACCAACTAGGTCCTGTGTGAATGTAGATGCACACAGACTAGACCAACTAGGTCCTGTGTGAATGTAGATGCACACAGACTAGACCAACTAGGTCCTGTGTGAATGTAGATGCACACAGACTAGACCAACTAGGTCCTGTGTGAATGTAGATGCACACAGACTAGACCAACTAGGTCCTGTGTGAATGTAGATGCACACAGACTAGACCAACTAGGTCCTGTGTGAATGTAGATGCACACACAGACTAGACCAACTAGGTCCTGTGTGAATGTAGATGCACACATACAGACTAGACCAACTAGGTCCTGTGTGAATGTAGATGCACACACAGACTAGACCAACTAGGTCCTGTGTGAATGTAGATGCACACAGACTAGACCAACTAGGTCCTGTGTGAATGTAGATACACACAGACTAGACCAACTAGGTCCTGTGTGAATGTAGATACACACAGACTAGACCAACTAGGTCCTGTGTGAATGTAGATACACACAGACTAGACCAACTAGGTCCTGTGTGAATGTAGATACACACAGACTAGACCAACTAGGTCCTGTGTGAATGTAGATACACACAGACTAGACCAACTAGGTCCTGTGTGAATGTAGATACACACAGACTAGACCAACTAGGTCCTGTGTGAATGTAGATACACACAGACTAGACCAACTAGGTCCTGTGTGAATGTAGATACACACAGACTAGACCAACTAGGTCCTGTGTGAATGTAGATACACACAGACTAGACCAACTAGGTCCTGTGTGAATGTAGATACACACAGACTAGACCAACTAGGTCCTGTGTGAATGTAGATGCACACGTATAGACTAGACCAACTAGGTCCTGTGTGAATGTAGATGCACACGTATAGACTAGATCAACTAGGTCCTGTGTGAATGTAGATACACACATACTAGACCAACTAGGTCCTGTGTGAATGTAGACACACACAGACTAGACCAACTAGGTCCTGTGTGAATGTAGATACACACAGACTAGACCAACTAGGTCCTGTGTGAATGTAGACACACACAGACTAGACCAACTAGCTCCTGTGTGAATGTAGATACACACAGACTAGATCAATTAGGTCCTGTGTGAATGTAGATACACACAGACTAGACCAACTAGGTCCTGTGTGAATGTAGATCACACAAGACTAGACCAACTAGGTCCTGTGTGAATGTAGATACACACAGACTAGACCAACTAGGTCCTGTGTGAATGTAGATACACACAGACTAGACCAACTAGGTCCTGTGTGAATGTAGATGCACACAGACTAGACCAACTAGGTCCTGTGTGAATGTAGATACACACAGACTAGACCAACTAGGTCCTGTGTGAATGTAGATACACACAGACTAGACCAACTAGGTCCTGTGTGAATGTAGACACACACAGACTAGACCAACTAGGTCCTGTGTGAATGTAGATACACACAGACTAGACCAACTAGGTTCTGTGTGAATGTAGATACACACAGACTAGACCAACTAGGTCCTGTGTGAATGTAGATACACACAGACTAGACCAACTAGGTCCTGTGTGAATGTAGATACACACAGACTAGACCAACTAGGTCCTGTGTGAATGTAGATACACACAGACTAGACCAACTAGGTCCTGTGTGAATGTAGATGCACACAGACTAGACCAACTAGGTCCTGTGTGAATGTAGAACACACAGACTAGACCAACTAGGTCCTGTGTGAATGTAGATACACACAGACTAGACCAACTAGGTCCTGTGTGAATGTAGACACACACAGACTAGACCAACTAGGTCCTGTGTGAATGTAGATACACACAGACTAGACCAACTAGGTCCTGTGTGAATGTAGATACACACAGACTAGACCAACTAGGTCCTGTGTGAATGTAGATACACACAGACTAGACCAACTAGGTCCTGTGTGAATGTAGATGCACACGTATAGACTAGACCAACTAGGTCCTGTGTGAATGTAGACACACACAGACTAGACCAACTAGGTCCTGTGTGAATGTAGATACACACAGACTAGACCAACTAGGTCCTGTGTGAATGTAGACACACACAGACTAGACCAACTAGGTCCTGTGTGAATGTAGATACACACAGACTAGACCAACTAGGTCCTGTGTGAATGTAGATACACACAGACTAGACCAACTAGGTCCTGTGTGAATGTAGATACACACAGACTAGACCAACTAGGTCCTGTGTGAATGTAGACACACACAGACTAGACCAACTAGGTCCTGTGTGAATGTAGATACACACAGACTAGACCAACTAGGTCCTGTGTGAATGTAGACACACACAGACTAGACCAACTAGGTCCTGTGTGAATGTAGATACACACAGACTAGACCAACTAGGTCCTGTGTGAATGTAGACACACACAGACTAGACCAACTAGGTCCTGTGTGAATGTAGATACACACAGACTAGACCAACTAGGTCCTGTGTGAATGTAGACACACAGACTAGACCAACTAGGTCCTGTGTGAATGTAGATACACACAGACTAGACCAACTAGGTCCTGTGTGAATGTAGATACACACAGACTAGACCAACTAGGTCCTGTGTGAATGTAGACACACACAGACTAGACCAACTAGGTCCTGTGTGAATGTAGATACACACAGACTAGACCAACTAGGTCCTGTGTGAATGTAGATACACACAGACTAGACCAACTAGGTCCTGTGTGAATGTAGATGCACACAGACTAGACCAACTAGGTCCTGTGTGAATGTAGACACACACAGACTAGACCAACTAGGTCCTGTGTGAATGTAGATACACACAGACTAGACCAACTAGGTCCTGTGTGAATGTAGACACACACAGACTAGACCAACTAGGTCCTGTGTGAATGTAGATACACACAGACTAGACCAACTAGGTCCTGTGTGAATGTAGATACACACAGACTAGACCAACTAGGTCCTGTGTGAATGTAGATGCACACAGACTAGACCAACTAGGTCCTGTGTGAATGTAGATACACACAGACTAGACCAACTAGGTCCTGTGTGAATGTAGATGCACACAGACTAGACCAACTAGGTCCTGTGTGAATGTAGATACACACAGACTAGACCAACTAGGTCCTGTGTGAATGTAGATACACACAGACTAGATCAACTAGGTCCTGTGTGAATGTAGATACACACAGACTAGACCAACTAGGTCCTGTGTGAATGTAGATGCACACAGACTAGACCAACTAGGTCCTGTGTGAATGTAGATACACACAGACTAGATCAACTAGGTCCTGTGTGAATGTAGATACACACAGACTAGACCAACTAGGTCCTGTGTGAATGTAGATACACACAGACTGGACCAACTAGGTCCTGTGTGAATGTAGATACACACAGACTAGACCAACTAGGTCCTGTGTGAATGTAGATACACACAGACTAGACCAACTAGGTCCTGTGTGAATGTAGATACACACAGACTAGATCAACTAGGTCCTGTGTGAATGTAGATACACACAGACTAGATCAATTAGGTCCTGTGTGAATGTAGATACACACAGACTGGACCAACTAGGTCCTGTGTGAATGCAGATACACATAGACTATACCAACTAGGTCCTGTGTGAATGTAGATACACACAGACTAGACCAACTAGGTCCTGTGTGAATGTAGATACACACAGACTAGACCAACTAGGTCCTGTGTGAATGTAGATACACACAGACTAGATCAACTAGGTCCTGTGTGAATGTAGATACACACAGACTAGACCAACTAGGTCCTGTGTGAATGTAGATACACACAGACTAGATCAACTAGGTCCTGTGTGAATGTAGATACACACAGACTAGATCAACTAGGTCCTGTGTGAATGTAGATACACACAGACTAGATCAACTAGGTCCTGTGTGAATGTAGATACACACAGACTAGACCAACTAGGTCCTGTGTGAATGTAGATACACACAGACTAGACCAACTAGGTCCTGTGTGAATGTAGATACACACATACTAGACCAACTAGGTCCTGTGTGAATGTAGACACACACAGACTAGACCAACTAGGTCCTGTGTGAATGTAGACACACACAGACTAGACCAACTAGGTCCTGTGTGAATGTAGATACACACAGACTAGACCAACTAGGTCCTGTGTGAATGTAGATACACACAGACTAGACCAACTAGGTCCTGTGTGAATGTAGATACACACAGACTAGACCAACTAGGTCCTGTGTGAATGTAGATGCACACAGACTAGACCAACTAGGTCCTGTGTGAATGTAGATACACACAGACTAGACCAACTAGGTCCTGTGTGAATGTAGATACACACAGACTAGACCAACTAGGTTCTGTGTGAATGTAGATACACACAGACTAGACCAACTAGGTCCTGTGTGAATGTAGATACACACAGACTAGACCAACTAGGTCCTGTGTGAATGTAGATACACACAGACTAGACCAACTAGGTCCTGTGTGAATGTAGATCACACAGACTAGACTCAACTAGGTCCTGTGTGAATGTAGATACACACAGACTAGATCAACTAGGTCCTGTGTGAATGTAGATACACACAGACTAGACCAACTAGGTCCTGTGTGAATGTAGATACACACAGACTAGACCAACTAGGTCCTGTGTGAATGTAGATACACACAGACTAGACCAACTAGGTCCTGTGTGAATGTAGATACACACAGACTAGACCAACTAGGTCCTGTGTGAATGTAGATACACACAGACTAGATCAACTAGGTCCTGTGTGAATGTAGATACACACAGACTAGACCAACTAGGTCCTGTGTGAATGTAGATACACACAGACTGGACCAACTAGGTCCTGTGTGAATGCAGATACACATAGACTAGACCAACTAGGTCCTGTGTGAATGTAGATACACACAGACTAGACCAACTAGGTCCTGTGTGAATGTAGATACACACAGACTAGATCAACTAGGTCCTGTGTGAATGTAGATACACACAGACTAGATCAACTAGGTCCTGTGTGAATGTAGATACACACAGACTAGATCAACTAGGTCCTGTGTGAATGTAGATACACACAGACTAGATCAACTAGGTCCTGTGTGAATGTAGATACACACAGACTAGACCAACTAGGTCCTGTGTGAATGTAGATGCACACAGACTAGACCAACTAGGTCCTGTGTGAATGTAGATACACAGAGACTAGATCAACTAGGTCCTGTGTGAATGTAGATACACATAGACTAGATCAACTAGGTCCTGTGTGAATGTAGATACACACAGACTAGACCAACTAGGTCCTGTGTGAATGTAGATACACACAGACAAGATCAACTAGGTTATATATGAACATCCTGCTTATCTTACACGAGATAAACAGTACACAGTCTAATAGATATCGTTCCCAAACACAATACCACTCTGCATGCTATCACAATATACCTTTTCAGATGTAGTTTCGGAAGCAGAATACAAACATTCGACTGTGTCATTAATTTTCACGGTCACATACGTGTTTGTATTCAGTATGGATTTAGTCATCAATCTACAAGAACGCATTTGTGCATGTGTTTTTCTTTTCAACTTTAAGCAAATCTCAATTGTTTTAGCATCAACTACGTGCTTAGTCAGTTCGTAAATTATTTGTGCTCAACCCAGTTGACATGACATTAGTTGGCTAAGTGAACACATATTTCTAATCATGCAACAGTTATGAGTGTACAAGTCTTAATGTTATAATGACAGGATTTGTCGTCCTTTACTACCATTTACCACTCTCATCGGGAAGATCTATATATTTCCTGACATGCGAATTAAGGGTCATTGCAGTATTATTCAGCATCAATATTATTTTCGCTATAGTGCTTACATTTTTCTGGGCGTTAAATAATGTGAACGTTTCTGACACGCACACGCACACGCACACGCACACGCACACGCACACGCACACGCACACGCACACGCACACGCACACGCACACGCACACGCACACGCACACGCACATACACGTACACACGTACACACAAACACTCACACACACACGCACTCACACACACACACATATATATATATACATACATACATATAATAATAAAATGTATTTGTATAGCGCCCGAATCAACAGTATTGCTCTCAGGCGCTTTACATAAATGTAAAAATAGTAGCTAAACTGGGATGATAAATTATTATTAAAATAGATATATGTATACATATATATATATATATATATATATATATATATATATATATATATATATATATATATATATATATATATAGGTACAAAGGAAACTATAACTTATAAAGCATCACTCGCAATGTAGTATGATTATATAGACATCTGCTGCAAATGAGAAATTTGGAGCTTTGGTTAATCTGCAATTGCAATGTGGACACTGTGTGTATCGGATCATCTTCAATATGGCAATTTCAAAAACTACGATTGTTTTCATCCCGGAAGGCCTCATGTAGTCGGCGTTCTCCTTGAGGTCTTCCCTGCAGTTAATACTAGCACTTAATGATAACAGCAAGGGTGTTTGTGCGACGTGCGTGCGGTTTAACGTTTCGATAGTGGTTGTGTTATACATATGCACACACACATAATGCTGTGTGTGTGTGTGTGTGTGCGTGCGTGCGTGCTGTGTGTGTGTGTGTGTGTGTGTGTTGTGTGTGTGTGTGTGTGTTTGTGTGTGTGTGTGTTGTGTTGTGTGTGTGTGTGTGTGTGTGTGTGTGTGTGTGTGTGTGTGTGTGTGTGTGTGTGTGTGTGTGTGTGTGTGTGTGTGTGTGTGTGTGTGTGTGTGTGTGTGTGTGTGTGTGTGTGTGTGTGTGTGTGTGTGTGTGTGTGTGTGTGTGTGTGTGTGTGTGTGTGTGTGTGTGTGTGTGTGTGTGTGTGTGTGTGTGTGTGTGTGTGTGTGTGTGTGTGTGTGTGTGTGTGTGTGTGTGTGTGTGTGTGTGTGTGTGTGTGTGTGTGTGTGTGTGTGTGTGTGTGTGTGTGTTGTGTGTGTGTGTGTGTGCTTCTGTGTATACAGAGCTTGACGTGCTGCTTGTCCATCAGCCCCTGACAACTGGATTGCCACCGGAAGTGAAATTGCTACTTGTTGTCTGTGGGACAACTTAGCTGTTGATAGCCAGGACAACTATACAATGAGTTCTTAGTTGGCTTAGTTAGTTCTCTAAAAGATCCACCAATCAACGGAACCAGAAACTGTGCTGCATTGGGGGCAAGATGATTTTATTCAAGTCAGCCAAATGAGACAACTGTGTAAAGAAGAGTGACATCCAGTTGAATTGAGTGTCCAGGGGCAGCCGACACAAGGACTGTGTTGTACGCAGTCAGCCAGCTACAGGACCACCCTACAGACAATGACTCAATTTACTCTTGTTTTCTAAGTAATTAATCAAGCTAATTACATTGTAACGACACCAGACTGGCTGTCAATTTTTGGTTATGCTTGCTTGTTCGCTGGACACTTAGATAATTTCACAATATCGAGCCTGCTGTATATATATATATATATATATATATATATATATATATATATATATATATATATATATATATATATATATATTTAAATATATATATATATATATACACGTATATATATATATATATATATATATATATATATATATATATATATATATATATATATAATATATATATATTGAAGGGTTTGAGGGCCCAATGCGATATATCCATTTTTTGTTTTTAGATAAACGCACTTTTGTG
>JAODUO010000658.1:230000-240000 GCA_025642075.2 Ridgeia piscesae | reverse complement strand
GATAACTGGAGGTGGCGCATGATTATTGTTCCCTTAAATTGGTGATTATGAACACTAAGCGATCTTATTTTATGTGCACACAATGTGCATTCAATTGTATTCTGTGGTTTTAGGTGTTCCGTCCTGCTCCGTGTGCTTTGAGCGACATTAGAGGCATATTGAAGACACGGAACTGATAAGGCGGGGTCTCTTCAAGTAACTACCGGACATATGGTGCACATGCTAAGCAAGCCATGAGAGTCACACAACCGCCGGAGAGTCGTACGATTCACCCCGACGCTACTTTCATAGCAATTGCTTTGACAGCTGAACTAGTGCTGGCGACAATGGCGGTGCTTGCGAACTCCGTAATTCTCGTTTCGTTCGCCAGGTGTCGCCTGTTGAGGAAACGCAGCAGTAACATTTTATTAATGTTTCTTGCTGCTGGAGATTTGTTGCATGTAGTCGTGAGCTTGCCTATTTCCATCATCATCCCGTTAGGATACCCACACAGTTTCTATGCATGTCTTTTCCTAGCTTGTACGTCAACGCTGCCGATGCAGTTGGTGGTATCCACTTCTTTCATTGTTGCTCTAGAGCGCTTCGCTGCCGTCAGGTGGCCGTACAGGCATGCGCAGTACTGCTCGCGATCTACAGTGGCAAAGGTCGTCGTAATGTTATGGATACTAGGCGCCAGTTTTATTTATTTACCAATGTTCGGCTGGAACATGGGTTGGATTAACAATGGCAAGTGTTCTTACCACCGGCTCATAGATAAACAGTTCCGTATATACGCCATATTCTTCCCGTCAATGCTTCTGCCGTTGCTCGCGATGACCGCCATGTACGCCTACATAGTCTTCGTCGCCATCAAGACGTCGCGGACCGTTCAACCAGCCCCAGATGCTGTGACTGACGATAACCGTAGGACGGCGGTCGTTGCAACGAAGAAGTTTGGAGTCATACTCGTCGCTTATGTCGTCTTTCTGTTGCCCGTGGACATGATGAACTGTGCCCATCTATGGCTCGGCTACATATGCGTTGCGTGCACAAGGATAGCGACCTGGGGGTTTCTCTGTCACGGCTTCGTCTGTCCCATTATCTACACCTACCAGAACAAGTTGCTGCGCACTGTCGTATGGTTGACGTTAAGATGGCATCGTATCAATGAACACGAGTTGTGGCTAGAATTTGGCAGCGGTGGGGTGTAATTTGATATGAATCTTCGCTATGGAGGAATGCGATAAAGGATCTGTTACACCACTCGCCGGCAACGTCAAAACCCCGACGGTAAAGCGGCAGAACCCGAGTAGTTTATTACACCGAGCGCGGCGTTTTTCGACGGCATTTGCAAATTTATCAGATGGTTACAATACGGCGGGCAAAAGAAGTAATCGCGAGGACGAAGCCAGAAGCATTTATAAACAACAGTCGATGACGAATGCAACGAGTTTCCAGAAGATAAACAACTATGGAGAATTCTGTAGGATGTTTCGTGGCCTTGACAGTGACGGTGTGGAGTTGTTATCTACATTCGTATGTCGAATTGTTATCTACATTCGTATGTGAAAAGAGCAGTTTGCTATACTTCTAAGTATCGCTAAATTGAAACACGTGCAATCTGACTTGTGCACTGTTACGTCATCGCACTAAACAACACTGATTGCTCAGGGATAAATGTGCCGCACTGCATTTTCTGAAGAAATCACTTGTGATTTGATTCTCAACAGTTTGCCGTCGATCAGTGTAGATAGGTCTCTGTAATTCTATAAAGAGCGGCTTTTATTTAGCTGTTTGTCGTCGCGGTTTGCCGTTGCCATCGAGCAGGGAAACTGTAGAACTGTGCGTATTATTAAAATGCTGAAATTATTTTCATATGTAGATCTTAACGTAACATTGATCTTCTAAACTACCACTGCTATTCTTCCTGTTTAACCGTGTGAATGAATAATTATTTTAATGCAGTATAAACTATTGGTCTCGTTGTCGACACACCCACACCCACACACACACACACACGCACGCACGCACGCACGCACACACGCACACACACGCGCGCGCACACATACACACACGCGCACACACGCACACACACAAACACATAAGTGAGTTGTCATCGTTGTCATCTGAGGTAGTCGTCATTGTCAACCAGAACAGTCGCGTCATTTGAATTGTCGCTGGCATACGTGTTGAGTTCGTTGTTATCTTTTAGAACGCGCTGGTCCCTGGGATTCGACGCTTAGAAATGCTGATTGTAAAATAATAAACTAATAATAAATATGAGGATCATTCAGTGCTCCCTTCTCGTGGCGCTGTCAAAATTAGAGCTAAACGCACTGGGTGCCGCAATGTATGGAATCACTCGAGACGCACGTCGCTTGACGCATCCGAAATTCGTAGCCGTATCCGTTTGCCGCATCCGTATATATGGAATCTTAGCTTTACACAGCAACTCATGCTTCGTGTGTGACAGACGACAGCCCGACCAACCGCTTTGCATTCAATTTTATTTTCCACGAAATAATACCACTGGATACGCGACTTGACAAGTGTGCAACAACGAAATGAGCTTAAAGTACTTCCTCCGTACGACAACTATAACAATACGTTACAGCAATACAGACCTATCAGCACAGTAACTGAATTTATTAACGTCCATGTGTGGTAGAGAGCCAAAGACAAACCACAAGGTTTGACTAGTCACCAAGCATCGTCTGTATGCCGACGAAATTCGCGAACAAACGTTCTTCTTGGTTGTGTTGCTGAAAGACATGATAAAGCACATGACTTAGAAACTGTTGACTACATATGACGGCTTGGTGGGACAACACCACTGATTAACTTGTACCGTCTGCTCTTCTGTACGTGAGCTTTTTGAACGAAAAAAAGACAGGGTGTGTTGAATGTCGTATTTTCGTTCGATTTTTATAAAGTTTACATGGTTATGGAAGATTCAAAAGACCTCTTAATATTGTCTGTTGGCGATGTAACATATCGTATGGAATACATGTTTTTCAAAATCGGTTTCGAAACCGTGTAAGAAAAACTGGTTCAACCACATACCGGTATATGGTACACAGCTGTGGCACAGACTGACCGCCTGATATCGACTAAACCAACACCGAGTGGTCTGGGCTGGCCTGACTAGGAAATAAACCATACAGACCGACTTTTAATAGGTTTTCAAATTTCCGTGATGGCGCTGGCTTCGCAAATTAAACTAAACTATCGTTGATATTCATCGGCAGATCTCGTGTAGCATTCTCGAAGTAGGACCAGACCATTTCACTAACATTATCGAGAAACTCTTAAATCCGATTATGCACTTTAAAATCAATTTTGAACGAAAAGATTGTGATAACCAACTCCAAGCCCTCTGGTTCCGACGCTTATGCTACACATAACTGTTACAACAATACGTACCCGTCACGTAATAATTTTAATAAATAACTGCAAGTATTTTCTCATCGTCGAGTGCGCGCATTTTAACTAGGCCGCTTATCAGAAAACGTCAGTTAAGGGAATGCGTGCCAAAAACTTCAAAACAACACTTCATAATGGGATATCCACGATGATTGCAATAACAAAACTCATCAACATCTATGCCTTGTGAGGTTCTTAGGAACTGCATTTAGTTGTGATGTTACTTACCTTAATATTTTGCACGTTCAAATTGTAAACAAAACATCACCTACGATCACAATAACAAGTGGTTTTGGCGACAATGCCGAGGCGACCCGAATTAACCGTGCTACTCGTCATTGTTCAACATCCACGTTCTAAACGACATGTTTCCTGTTACAACAGACTACGTTGGTTGCGATTAGAGGAGCAGACATCCTCCGTCTAAGAGCAACAACACACTGGAGGATCGTTGTGTAAAGTAAACGTCTTCGTCGTCTTCTCCGTCAGACCGAGGCAATCGGCTTAGGAGAGCGGTAGCGTGGCGGGGAGTGAGTCCCGTCTGTCAGCCAGTACGTTGGCATGCCCTGTAAGCACATGCTCTCAACTGTACAAGGCTATTTTAGCTGCAGAGCCACCATATACATGTACCATGGACACGTCGCAAGTACACCGTAATCTTTCTCGACAATAACAATTGTGTGTTCTCGAAATAATTGTTAAATTCAATAAAAGAAATATAAGGATGGAACTGAGGTTACAGTCAGATCAATTCGTTCACTTTCTATTATCTCATTATGCGGTTGTGAATAAATATAAGCACACACACACGCACACGCACACGCACACGCACACGCACTCGCACACGCACACGCACACGCACACGCACACGCACACGCACACGCACACGCACACGCACACACACGCAGCACACGCACGCACGCACGCACGCACGCACGCACGCACGCACACACACACACACACACACACACACACACACACACAGAGAGAGAGAGACAGACAGACAGACAGACAGACAGACAGACAGACAGACAGACAGACAGACAGACAGACAGACAGACAGACGACGACAGACACAACAAAAAACAGAGAAGAAGAAGAAGAAGAAGACAGACAGACAGAGAGACAGAGACAGACAGACAGACAGACAGACAGACAGACAGACAGACAGACAGACAGACAGACAGACAGACAGACAGACAGACAGACAGACAGACACAACCACACACAGGAGAAAATAACTGTAAAAAGTGAATAACGACAGGAAGGAGTGATTGGAGTGCAATCCCCAGGAGGAGATTCAACCCCAACGAAACGTGTATGTACTTATGTATTAATGTACAGATTGACGAAGCTAAGTTAGAGATCAATACAAAATCGCCCCCAACTTTTAGAGAAAAACATAGCAGCGTCGTCAACAGAAATAAATAACAACAATGATCCACTGTCTATTTACAGAGTTAGTTTCAGCTAATGGCCATGTGGCTAAAGAGGCATTCTGAGTGGGTCCATCTATAAAAAGTCAAATCAATCATCACGTCCCATACACTATATATCACTTTGTTTAAATACGTATTACAAATCTTTTATCACACAACAAATTAATGCAATTATAACACAAAAAGCTTCTTACACGGGCCTTCAGTTAAATAGATAGATAGTTTAACCCAGAATGCAACTTCAACAAAGACGCGTTACCTGAAGAGAAAAGTTTTTTCTCGGCACAAACGTGAACTTGTCGGCAATGTTGTCACGGCGTAGACTCTGTTCCACGGTCTCGCTGACGTGAATGCGGTTACCTGACAGAGAAATGACCACGTACACTATTGTGGGCACATATACCTGTATGATGCTGACGCCATTAGCTCCACTGATGTCAATATTTCGTCGACATCATCCGGGTACGTAACACCCAGGGGAGTGGCTTGGAGATAATAACTTTACGATAGACTACACTAAAGTCGAAAGTAAAACCGTGTAAGGCAACGTTTACAAACGATAAACTTTATATGTTTTCTACTATCAGTGATACTTAATATGTTTTCTACTATCAGTGATACTGTATATGTTTTCTATTATCAGTGGTAATTTATATGTGTTCTACAATCAGTGGTATCGGGCTGAAATTGTGCATGCCATATAGCTTAGTTGGTTCGTCAACTTAGACTTTTACCAAATTAATCTGGGTGGTTGGATGACTTAGGAGGCTCAACACCGCGAGAGGTCGGTCCTACGTGGGGTAGCACCACGTCGTCGTTCCGATACCTCTTGCGCGAGAGGGTGTTGGGGCAGTGAGAAACCCCACTGGTTGCGCCCCTGCCCAAATACACGCTATAGCTGTATTGAAGTTAGACGTTCAATACATCTCATTAATAATGTATTGTTAGTGTTGAGGATTTCGGCAATATAGAAGTGAAAATGTCACTCACGGATGCCAAAGTACAGCATGTTCTTGGCAATAATGATGTCATTCCCCTCCAGCAACACATTCGGCGTCAACTCATCCAACACGTCGATGGCGCAACATCCTACAAGCAATACGCACAATCACAGTTGGACTTTAGGGGCTTTGTGCATATATACAAATTCCGATAATATAAAGCATTTGATATAATTAACGACGAAGACACGTGAGTTGGAAGTTCTACATTATTGGAATCGCGTGTCCAAGTATAATAAGCAGATTTTGATAATTATTCAATAACTACCAACGTCAGAGTTGGCAACGAGTTAGGTGAACAGCCCGAGACGATGGCGGGGCCGATAAATTCACAGCTCTGCACCAAAATCGTGATATTTGGGAGCAAGCAATGTTTTTGCACTCTGCACCGTTTCCCGCCAAATTGTGATTACGTAACCACAGGTGAGTTGAGACTAACATGGCAAGGATTGGCAGCTGCGCTGTTTGTTTACATTTTGCTGCCACCTGATCACCTGATTACCCGCGACATTGCGTCAACGCAACTGCCGACCCTCGTCATGATTGGGCAACTCTAGACAGTGACCTCGTACAACCCGGCCTCTGACGGTTATGTTGAGATGTCGTCAAGAATAGTGCGTCCAGCAGCAGAGCGGAAACCACAGTCTCGTTCAGTGACCGTGACGATGATCGTGACATTGCAGATTGCATCGTTGTCAATCAACTGTTGTGTTTTATAACAAATAATATAGACATAATATCATTGCCTAAAGATACGATTGTCCAATTGTGTGAACATTTCTACGACAATGCAGAAGTTGAACTTAGCAAGTCCTTTCTGTTTGCTTCCTGTGCCAAAGGTGACCGACATTTCACAAGAAAAGGGCTAAATCAAAACATCAAAGACATCTTGGAGAAAGTCTACCATAACAATGAGAACGTATGTTGCGAAAGATCTTTCAAAGCTTCGGCCAATTTTATTTGACAATGTAGACGTCTCCCCCCTTCAACGACTAGAGAGCCTCAATGATGACGTTAGCGGTTGGCGACGGGGCTGAAGACACAACATAACATCATGAGAATGCTTAATGATCGTATCATCAACATTGATGTGACATTTGACGCTGGTGCAAGTCGTGATCTAGCTTCCGTGTATGACATGACTCAAGCAATTGACACGTGTGCGGCGGATGCGTCAGGGGCGGCGGTAGCGACGGAAGCACACGATGCAACTGTCCATTCCGACCATGGACATAGATAGGGTGTGATTATACAAGCCAACGCTCCTGAACAGCCGTGTACGAAAGTGGTTAAACGTAACCGGCTTAGAACGATTATACAAAGTGACCGCCAACGCTCTGCACATGTACTAACAATACACACAACAACGACATGCAAAACGGAGGATTCTTCCGCGGCTTGGCAGGAGTGTTACAACAGGAAAATCATTGCCATTGAAAGGAAGCCAATTGTTAATGTGTTCGACCCATATATAATTTCGGATGAATCAGAACTGTATATGAAAAATGGCCTTAGCATTGAGACAATTGAAGTCATGAAGTTGCAGAGCAAATATCCCGACAGTTATGATGCTCCGAGTATATTTATGAATCCGGACATATGGACATAGGTCAATGGACATAGTGTACAGTTGGTACAAACCTGAATCAAAATGTAGTCGGGGAGTAGACAGCACCATTCGTAAACAACTGTACCTTGCATAACCACAACTTGACAGTAGTAAGCTATAATTGCAAGGGACCCAAATAGAGACTGTCTGTGTGCCATGTAGCGATAGCTATATAAAGTAAGGTAGACAAGTTATTAGAAGATTATGATGTCGTCTGCTTACAAGAGTCCTGGCTGACAAAACCTAAGTGCCAGAATATAAACAACATAAAAACACATTACATGGGCATTTCTACCTCCCCTAATGATGACTCGTGCAAACTTACTGTTGGTCGTACACGTAAGAAAGAGGGTGTAGCAATTATGTGGAAACGTAGCTTAGAAAAACAAAATGCAATGGTAATAAAACGGCAGACGTCATAAATGTATATTTACTGCATGAATGTAGCGATAATGAAGAATAATTCAGTAATCGTCTCAGTGTTCTTAATGTCATACTTGGTGAGTTGGATAGCTCATGTATAAATGTGGTTGGAGATTTCAACTGTAATATCAAAAAGCCAGTGTACCCTAACCCCAACCAGTTTGGGTTTAGAAAGAAACATGGCACTACACTCAGCTGTAAGAATGAGTACTTGGCTATAGACAGTGGTGGATATTTATGTATGAGTAATCTTCGCGCATTAATTGTAGCGTGACTGAATGCTTCCCAGAAAAGTCGAGATAGTGTTTGATTGAACAGGTCTGCCAGGGAGTAACATGAAAAGCGGTTTCAGCAATTGTGAGGAGTGGATACAGCGCTATAAGAGATACCTTTTTATTTTACGTATGTCAACAGATCCACAGCCTGTATTGTTCGTCAAAAGTCTATTTCGTTGAATAAAGCATATATAATGTAATTGACCTGAAAGCCGGCGTTGAACTCACCAATGTGCACCGACAGCCGCGCGTTGATCTTCTTGTTCGGCAGATGGAGATAGTGGTGCCCCTCGGGTAGACTGCATCACCGACAGAGCCAACCCTTGGCCGCCTCCCCCACATAGTCAACCTCGCCATCGACTCCTGACATCAAAACGAGGCACAGTTCAATTCGTGTACCCATTTACCTATCCATCGTAGCAACAACTCCGTTAAACCGTCAGAAAATGGCCGCAGATACAAATTATTGTGTATACATTCTGTCGTTTGTTTTGTAGAAATTCTTGCCCCAAAAGATGTTTCGTACTTATACATAAGACAAAAGTCCTGTAGCGGGAACGTTTGATCTAGGCCACGTAGTAGAAGATTTAATTCACATAAATAATTATCATTAACATGAATTGTTGGCTAAGCAAACTCTGGCGGTCATGGTTGTAATGAAATCAAACCGCGGCGTTGCGGATACGTCCACTGACCTATCGATCACGTGATCTATTGCCTAAGAAAACATCGTTAAACCATTAACAATAGACACCGAATCCGTGGCGCGTACATACATTTCTTAGTATGTTTTGTTGAGATTCTGATCTCAGAAGGTTTTCTTTATGTCAAAAACATATAGAAAAGATGTTTATAAATGACAGCTGTATATGGACTGACAGTCGTGTCTTACTACTTGCCATATCGAAAGACAATTAATTGCTATTTCGCCAAGATCACTATGCACATAGTATGTTCTTGTTGAAATGACTCGTTGAAAGCCAAACACTTTCAATTACAATTCTTACAGACTTCTGAGATTACATAAGAACAAAAGAACGATAGTTGGAACACTAGAATTAAAAAACCCGGGAAACCACCAAAGAACACAACACGGAACTGAACGAATGTCTCTGAATTACCGAACACCGTCATGAGGGTCTGGTCAAAGGTCCTCGCCCTGAAGACGCCGGTAGTGTCGAGACATTTCTTCTTGAAGATCTTCACGAGCTCGTTGAGACAGGCGGTCACTTCGTCGATGTCCATCTCCTCGGCCACATGTTGGAAGTCGATGACGTCGAAGCACACGACAGACACATGTTTCACACAGCGCACCGGGACCGCCACTCGCTTGATGAGTAGACGGGTCACGTGGTTCGTACACCTACAACACAGAGCGTACATGGTCGTACACAATGTAGCTGTATACATCTATATCAAACACACCCAGTCGTACGATAGAATGGATTGGTTGGCACCTACGAGCCACTTTTGACGTTTTCAGCGGTAAATCTAAATATATCTCTTGGTGATAATTGCAAGAACATCGATGTTTGATGTCAACAAATCGTTACTTTCGTTTGGCCTCGTCCCCCCGCAATTTACACTAACTTGTTTTGTAGTGTATCCATTGTATTAAACAGTATAACTACCGCCACAAACACTAACAATAGACCAACTGCTCTCTTCTGAAACACGTACAACGTAGGGTGAACGAAATTTCGAAAGTTCCGACACGGCGACCAGCACCGCGCTCTGACGTTGTCGACATCGGCACAACGTCGATAAATGACGTCGACCCAACTTTCATATCCAATGTGTCTTCGACGTTGTTTCGACGTCGTAGCCAACGTCGAAGGAACGTCGATGCAA
>JAODUO010000658.1:215000-225000 GCA_025642075.2 Ridgeia piscesae | reverse complement strand
AAACTTACATAGCCTCAGAGTTACCATGTTGGCAGTGGGCCAGTGGGACTAGACTTACGTGGAGAACTGGACTCCGAGGTCCCGACTTGGGTTGACGGGCCACGACGACAGTTGTTTGATGGACTCGGACGTCTTCAAGTAGCTCTCGATCATCTGCATCTGAGGGTATTTGGCGCACAAGTACATGACCGTCATGTCTCGCTCTGTCTGCAGACTCTGGATGACGTCAGCGAATTCAACGCTGCGGCGCACGATGCGGTGGAGCTGCACCAATGCAAGAAGGGTGGACATTTAAGACGACAGCGCTGTGTAGAGCAACACAGTTTGCTGTTCCGGAACACAGCCGCATTTACGATTTATGAGGTCCTATGCAGAGACTGATCCGGTTCTATTTTTCGTATCGTATCGTATCGTATCGTATCGTATCGTATCGTATCGTATCGTATCGTATCGTATCGTATCGTATCGTATCGTATCGTATCGTATCGTATCGTATCGTCTCGTATCGTATCGTATCGTATCGTATCGTATCGTATCGTATCGTATCGTATCGTCGATATATTATATATATATATATATATATATATATATATATATATATATATATATATATATATATATATATATATATATATATAAGGCATCATTTATTAAATATAGGCTCACCTGCACAAACATCTTTTGACGGCGACTTTTAACTGCGGATTATGCACCTGAATGTAGGTTGAATGTAGACCATGACAATAGTGAACACGTACCGAGTTGTTGTCCAGTTGAAACATGATGTTACTGGCTGTGAAGTAACTAGCGATGTTGATTAGGATCAATATTGGAATAGACACAAGTGCGACCATTTTCGTCATCTTGCGTAGTTGGCCCTGCTTCGTGAACGACTCCGTTCTCAGCCATCCTTAAACACATCATCGTACTAATATCATTATTCGTGGCATAAACAAAAACATTTTGTATAACTTGCGTGCACATTCAATATATAATATACATACATACATGCATGCATGCATACATACGTACGTACGTACGTACGTACGCACGCACGCACGCACGCACGCACGCACGCACGCACGCACGCACGCACGCACGCACGCACGCACGCACGCACGCACGCACATATACATACATACATACATACATACATACATACATACAACATACATACATACATACATACATACATACATACATACATACATACATACATACATACATACATACATACATAATTTATATACATATATGCATGCATGCATGCATGCATATACGTACGTACGTACATACATATATACAATGTACATACATACGTTATGATACATACACATTTACATATAATGTACATTTATACAAATATACATACATACGTACATAGGTACATACGTACACAGGTACATACGTACATATAAGTACATAGGTAAATCAATTCTTGGTCACCTTCACAACATGTATAATTAATAAATTATAACAGATGCACTCACTATAATGATATAATAACAATAATATTTATTTTGTTGAGCGCAACACCCAATGCTGTTCACATCGCTACACATTCAACAGCATACAGTGTTTGTAAGAAAAAATAACTGAATAAATAAAATATAAAATAATGAATAAAAAAAATAAAAATAAGGAATGCGTGACTCGCTCTCTATGTTGCTCTACGGAACTAAAACCTCAGAAGGAACAGAATCTGCCCCAAATGAATGTACTGCAATACTACATACCTGTAGAAACAATTAATATGTTCTTATTACTGGAATTAATTAACTGTCTTGACAAAAGGACAACGAAATATGTTTAGGTATGTTTTAATATGATCATTTCATTTAATTTGTCAGATAATACCAGCATTTTTGACCGATGTGTTTAACAAATAATGTATTACAATAATACCAATGCGACTTCTATTGTGCGTAAATCATTTAAAACCAGACTCAGAGGCGCATCGGGAAAACAAAGTTGATCAATCATAAAATAGGTAAACAGTGTTATGTGTACTGGTTCGAACCAGAACTATCAAATAGACTGCGTGCTTTCTTGTGTTGTGTCTAAGTAAAGAAATGTCATTTAGTTTCAGTAAGTTGCTTTTCTTGAATTAATTATCTTTGTCAGCAAGGTAATAATCTGTGTCAGCAAGGTAATGATACATGTCAGCAAGGTAATGAGAAGTGTCAGCAAGGTAATGAGACGTGTCAGCAAGGTAATGAGACCTGTCAGCTGGTAATGGGACGTGTCAGCAAGGTAATGAGACGAATGAGAGGTGTCAGCAAGGTAATGGGACGTGTCAGCAAGGTAATTAGACGTATCAGCAAGGTAACGAGACGTCAGCAAGGTAACGAGACGTGTCAGCACGGTAATGAGACGAATGAGACGTGTTAGCAAGGTAATGGGACGTGTCAGCAAGGTAACGAGACGTGTCAGCAAGGTAATGATACGTGTTAATTGTCTGTGTCAGCAAGGTAATTAGTCTGAATGAATAGATCATGCATCCACGTAGGCGATCCCAAAAACACACGACAGCAGCGACAAATTGTGCACGTGTATGACATATTATTACTAGTCTTTATGATACAGTATTACTAGCCGTTATAACACACTGTTACTAGCCGTTATTTCATACTATATTTCTATCCGTTATAATATACTGTTACTAGCCGTTATTGCGTACTATATTTCTAGCCGTTATGACATACTAGTTGTAGTCGTGATGTTTTTCTTCCTACCTTTGGGCTTCTTCGCGTCCACCATGTAGGTGTAATATGTCGTGTCCCCTTCCCTGTTAACCAGGCGCCCTCCGTAGTCGGCGATGTCACTGTTGACCGACAGAGGGCGGCTGTGGGACTGGTCCATTGCACTCGATGCTGAGCACTAGAATCAGTATACAAAAATACGTTTTAGACCAATAATTGAATATCAACATAGTTGATATAAACACACACACATTCGCACACATAGGCACAGGCACACACACACACGCAAGCACGCACGCACGCACGCTCGCTCGCACGCACGCACGCACGCACGCACACACACACACACACACACACACTTTTATGCACCATTTCCAGATATATTTCAAGGCAAATACAGCAATAAATTTAAAGTAACTGTATACTATATAGCATATCTTATTGAATTAACAGCGTCGGCACAGCTGTCGTTATTATAATCAATTACGGTACATTACCCGACACATAAAACACCAAATGTTAAATTGTACGTACGGAATGTTTTGCTGGAAGAAATGTCGACGAGACGTTGTTTGTCCCCAACGTTCAAGACTTCCGACTGCCGCGACGCCGAGATGCATCTGAGAGGGAAGGGAGTGGTCAACTAAATATATCCAAATGAACCATCTACAAGCTATGAAGAGGACAATCAATGCAGAAAACCGTAATTAACTCTAATTAATTGCATTTCTTCAAACCGCATACTTCCCGTTGTTTAATGCGAGGAGGGATGGAGCAATGAAAGCGAGGCCGGAAGTCGCAGAGTCGCACCGCTGGTCTGATTGCCTTTGCACGGACGTCATCGTGAGTTTGGATTCAACGGGTGTGTGTATGTTTATTTGTGCGTGTGGTCATGAACACGCATTCTTTATTAATGGAATGAGAAATACCCCATGTACAAATGGTCACATATGTAGGCAATCCTCAATCTCATACAGTCCTTGTGAGGAACACGAGACTGCAACTGGCTATTGCATTTGGCATCTCTGGATAAAATGTGCACCTACTTCTTCGCCTTCGACGTACAGGATTACGCTCAGAAAATTCCAATACACATCGCTCATATGCATGAGCTACAACAGAGTCATCTATAACAAGATTTCAAAAATGGCGAGTTTGCTGTCAGTACAAATTCAGTTCCATTTACATCAGTTGACTCAGACCAAGCACAGGAATATGTTAACAAAGTACACAAGGGAGATAGTGCAATATCCGACCGGACACGAAATCCACAAGTCTTGCTTAAGTACTGCTTGAGCTCAACAGAAGTCACTCGGCCCGCTGAACGCATGGTAAATGTGTGTGTCTGGACTACGAATGCATCGTCAGCATTCTGCATCCGAGAATTCCCATCGGAAGAGACCGTTAAGGAATTCAGAGCTGTTGTAGAACGTTTGAAACCTTTCAGCATATCCGAAAACGGTGATGGATCAGACTTGAAGCTAGTTAACCTTATCACTAAGCAGGTAGTGCCCACCGGATACAAAATGGCCTGGATGTGGAGGCACATGGCAGAAAGTTTTCATGAATTCAAAGTGGGATTGGTCTATGTCATGATCATGTTAACAAGTCTCTCTAATATTCTGTATGGCTGGTGTCAGTTGTTTGTGCAGTACCGGATTGTGTTCGAAGAATGCTTCGATCCGTACATCAGGGACATCTGGTGGGCATCCAATGCCGTGTTGTGATGCTTGCCATTGAGGACTTATGCTGTCGTCACTGGCCAGCTTCCACCTAGTCTTCTCTCCAGCATTGCACCGAGGCACGTCAATGCGAACAAGACGATGTTAAAAGGACCAGAGCTAGCTTAATTAATTTACCACACAAATCTGAATCCAGAATTTACATCTTATGCACACGTTTATACAAGTCCATATCTAACCATGCCAAGATTGCATCAGCATTTCCTCTCACCAGTTTGTTAAGATTGTAGACTTGGGTACGTGTGGTAGTCAAACGCCGACTTCGGTTGAGCTACGCGAGTAACTCAAGTAACACGAGTACCAATCGAACATCCAAGATCACTTGGTCACGTGACCCTACTTGACCTAGATAAAATAAGGTGATGGATACAGGGTGGAGCTCACGCTGCTGCCGTTCTGACGTTTGCTGAAGATTGTGAGCGGCTGAGGGTGGATTACGGTTGTAGTGGCGACCAACAACCACGCCGTGTCGTCCGCTGTGAAACTTCTGGTCATTGACTCCCAACTTGTAAGGTAATGTTCACTGCAGGGAGGTTTTGAATTGTTAGTGATCTTACTTGGTGTTAGAGGAATACCAGTGCAGGGAACATCTCTCAAGGATGTGTTCTATTTTTTCATTCCATCGCGAACTGTGATTGGGGTGGCATTACACTTTCTCGGTCGAAATGCTGAAGAGATTTTGTTTAGGACAGTTCTGAAGACGTTTAGTAAATTGCTCATTAGTCTGCACATTTGCTGGGTGTAAGTAAGACACTACAGAATATATTTACATTTGATGAGCACAAGCATATTTTGGTACACTGCAGCACTCGCATCCCAGAATCTCTGAGAAATCGACATATCTCGATGACGTATGTTATTTTAAACTAGCATACATTAAATTGATGCTAATGATGGACTCTGTTTTATTTTATTAGTCCGTAATGAATCCATCGTACGTACTAGGGTCATCCTTCATCGACCGCAATCAGTGTCCTATCTACCAAAATATCTGTTCTTCCACATCTTGGCTGGTCGTTGTACCGAACGCATCCACACGATTGGGTCTGTCTTCCGGCGGGTCTGCTGAGTCGCCGTCCACCGCAATGGTGCGTTGTTCCCCTGAAAACACCAGTGCATGTGTCATTTGATATGAAGTTCTAAGTAAAGGGGTAAAAAGGAGGTATGCGAATAAATTAACGAAAGGAACATAATGGTCTCTGGTCCCCCGGCCGCAACCCAGTGCACACGAGGACAGTATTAGTTAAATACGTGTCAACGCTAGACGTCTAGTTCTGCAGCTCGTCGCCATCTTCTCGTCTGTAGCTATCGCATTGGCCGTTGCCTACATAGTGCTGTGATACATCCCCTGTCTCCGTGTATATATATATATATATATATATATATATATATATATATATATATATATATATATATATATATATATATATATATATATATATATATATATATATATACAAGAGACGTGACAACAAATTGGACTTCATCTTCTTCGTTGTCGTCTTAGTTTCAATCATACAACGAAACAAATTACAACAGAAAATATTATATTGTAAGAATGTGCACCTACTTTGAAGATTCTTATTGGAACGTGCTAATTCTTGCAATGTAACCAAATGTTGGTGCCATGAACAATATTGTCCATATAGAAAATGTACTTGTATATTTAATTTAGCCCTCGGCTCCCTACTCCACCTCCTGGATACAGCTGAGTACAAACAATCATCATTGTACACTGGAATCCACAAAATATATTCAAAACTCATGCTATACAATAAAAACAACACTGCTTATTAATTGGGTATCATACCCTGTATATGAAAATGGTATGTAAAATCACAACTCTTCACACTATAAAAAGTGTTATAGCGCGGTTAATTTGACTCTCCAAACTGTTTACACCACTTTGGCTTTGTTTGCAGGCTCATCAGTCGGCAGTCCTATGGCTAATTATGTTCTAGATAGAAAGTCAAACTCGAAGCTAAACTGTTGTAACATTTACAAGTATTTATAATCTGAACTTATCTGCCAAATGTTCGTGTAATTTCTAGCCAATGTTCCCCGTGGTTGATTTCACTCTGCGAGATCGGGCGCTGGCTGACCTACAGTGCACAAGGCCATCGTTACCATGTACGCGGTGTTTATGACGTCACTCCGTCGCAGTCACGTGACGAACGGGAGACGTTTTAAATTGATATAAGACTTACTGTATAATTTCACATTATTACTACAATTCCTCCTATGGGTATAGACTTTATAACAGTAGTTCCAGGAACCAGGCTAGTTAGTGAACTACGATGCAACGTCATCGTTATTTGCATGGTTTCACGTCTTCCAGAATGTGTGTACGTCACTCGGAACGGAACGTACGATCGCGTCCGTTCACGTGCGCTCTAGTCGTTTACCAAAATACCCTATTCCCTAAACTCACACTCCATACTATATATTTTAGAGCCTGTGATTTTGTGGTAAAAAATTCGAGCCCACGAGGTTCCACGACCAAAGCATCTGACTCGAGAAAAAAACATTTTGCAGATATATATATATATATATATATATATATATATATATATATATATATATATATATATATATATTATCATACATACATACATACATACATACATACATATTATATATATATATATATATATATATATATATATATATATATATATATATAACATATATGTATGTATGTATGTATGTACGTACGTATGTAAAATATATATATATATATATATATATATATATATATCTGCAAAATGTGTTTTTTTCAGTATATATATATATATATATATATATATATATGTATGTATGTGTGTGTGTGTGTATGTGTGTGTGTGTGTGTGTGTGTGTGTGTGTGTGTGTATGTATGTATGTATGTATGTATGTATGTATGTATGTATGTATGTATGTATGTATGTATGTATGTATGTATGTATGTATGTATGTATGTGTGTATGTATATATGTACGTACGTACGTATGTATGTATATTATATATCGAATGTGCACGCAAGTTATACCAAATGTTTTTGTTTATGCCACGAATAATGATATTAGTACGATGATGTGTTTAAGGATGGCTGAGAACGATCTGGCAGCCTACAAAGTGTACCCAACATTTGACCTCAAAAGTGCTTGGCACCAGGTGCCAATAAAAGAATCTAATCGGAAGTACACAGGTTTTGAAGCCAATGGGAGACTCTACCAGTTTTGTCGTATACCTTTTGGTGTGTCCAACGGAGTAGCCGTGTTCCAGAGAGCGATGGACAAGATGGTTGATGAGGAATGACTCAAGGACACCTTCCCATATCTGGACAATATTACAGTAGCAGGGCGAAACCAACAGGAACATGATGAAAATATGAAGAAGTTCCATGAAGCAATTCAGCGGAGAAGTCTTACCCTCAGCGAAAGGCATCTATCAACATACTTGGTTACTGTGTGGGTGTGATGGTGTCATCAAACCCGATCAGGAGCGACTTCGCCGCATCCAGGACTATCCTCCTCCAACAAATGTCGGCTCTCTCCGTAGAGTGGTGGGCATGTTTGCTTACTATGCGAAGTGGATACCAAACTTATCTGACAAGATACAGCCTCTTGTGAAAGCTACATCCTTCCCACTGGGTGAATCTGTCCTATCTGCCTTCGACCTACTGAAAAAGGAACTTGAAAGAGCTACACTCCAATCCATTGATGAAAGCCAACCGTTTGTGGTTGAATGTGATGCATCAGACGTTTGTGTCTCTGCAACACTAACCAATGTGGACGACCTGTTGCATTCATGTCAAGAACACTCCAAGGTAGTGAACTCCATTACCCACCCGTTGAAAAGGAAGCAACAGCTATCATATAAGCTGTTCGTGAATGGCGCCATTTCTTTGTTGGTCGCCATCACTCTAGTGACAGATCAACGCTCAGTGGCCTTCATGATTGACAACAGAAAACGTTCAAAGACTAAGAACAACAAGATCCAATCCTGGCGACTGGAACTGGCTTCATTCAGCTACACAGTGAAGTATGGACCAGGCAAGGACAACGTGGCACCGGACTCATTCACACGTGCATTCATTGCTTCTATGTCAACATCAAGCCTCTCAGAGATCCACAATGGGTTGGGTCACCCTGGTGTAACTCGAATGTTACACTTTGTGAGGTCAAAGAACAAGCCATTTTCAACAGATGATGTCAAGAAAACTTGTTCCACACGCAGAATCTGTGTTGAGCTAAAACCACAGTTCTATCGTCCAACTCCTGGAACACTGATAACGTCTACGCAGCCAATGGAGCGACTCAGTAGTGACCGCTGCCTACAACATCACGGAATGCATACATACTCACAGTGTTGGATGAGAATTCACGTTTCCCTTTTGCATTTCCATGCCCAAACATGCACTCATCAACGGTGATCAAATGCCTAGACCAAATTATTACTCTGTGCGGCATGCCTGGCTACATTCACTCTGACCGTGGTACATCATTTCCTTCACAAGAACTCAAGGAATACCTGTCTCAACGATGCATAGCAGCAAGCAAATCCACACCCTACCACCCTATTGGTAACGGGCAGGTGGAAAGATACAATGGTATCATCTGGAAAACTGTCCGTCTTTCTCTCAAGTCCAAGAATCTGCCTGACTCCCATTGGGAGGTTGTCCTTCCAGATGCTCTGCATTCCATCCGATCGCTCCTCTCGACATTGACAAACACAACCCTGCATGAGAGATTCTTCAGCTTCCAGCGTCGCTCATCCTGTGGCACATCGATGCCTACATGGCTGCAATCCCCAGGACCCGTCCTGCTCCGGAGATTCGTCCGAACAAGCAAAAATGATCCTCTTGTGGACCAAGTAGAGCTACGAGATGTCAATCCGGTGTATGCAAATGTGCGGTACAAGGACGGTCGGGAATCCACAGTTTCTCTTCGTGACCTGGCTCCTTGCCCATCGGTCCCAATGGATGCTACAAAGTATTCGCAAGCAGATCCCAGTGCAACTGTAGAAGCAAATGCGCCAATCCTTACACCTGATGCTCATACAGATCCTGAACCGTGCTCACCAACTCCAATGCGCGAAACTCGACGTTCTACTCGTGAAGTCAAACCACCATCTCGCTATGGTTGGTGACCTGTATCTTCTAAGATAGAAGACAATGACATAAGCTTTGAATTAAAGGTTTCCAGTGACAATTCTTATAGGAAGGAAGAATGACATGAATATTTAATTTACAAATTATGTGTGACATTTCTTTCATTTTGTTTCCAGGACTCTCGTGATGTCTACCTGACTTTTAAGTTGAATAAAGCCTAATATCGAAGGTTACAATATATATATATATATATATATATATATATATATATATATATATATATATAGTTATATATATATATATATATATATATATATATATATACATATATATATATATATTGCCACCAGACGCCGCCAACCACACCCATCCCAGTTCGTCGAGCTGCAGCAGCGCTGGTCCGTATAGGGCTTCGCATACATATGTCTGTCCCTTGTGCAAAGGTACTATTGATATCTGTAATT
>JAODUO010000658.1:150000-212500 GCA_025642075.2 Ridgeia piscesae | reverse complement strand
AGATACATTTACTGAGGAAAAGTTCATAAATATTTGTTTTCTAGATAAACCCTTCCTGGCTGGCTTTTCAGTAAATACAAAATTATTCATAAATAAAAATGTTGCGCCTGTTAGCTAAAAAACCAGGCCTAGATATATATCATTATAAGGATTATATATGAAAGAAGAAGAAAACAAATAATTAAGGTTTTCCTTTTGCGAATATTGAAACAAGAATTGTGATAACAGAGGAACAAAAGGACATGTTTTACATCGATGCCATACGTCTTAGAACATTCTCCCTGCTCTTTCTACGCTTAGTTCGACGGCACATCAGCTGCCAGCAAGTGCTACAAAAGACGCTGTAAACGATGGTGTAACAAATTGTCATGATACTGCATCCGCCAGATGGCGCTAGTAAACGTCAAAAATTCCTTGCGCAAATATTGCCAAAGCCGCACTATATGTTCTACCCTCATTTGGTTTCTTAATGCGAACATCTATATAGTGCATGACCTAATAGATAATAATAGTTTTATGTGTTATTTAAATAACATGCTATGAAATTGATTTGAATGGCCTATCGCATTTTAGTGGAAATGTGGCTATGTTGCCAGGTTTCATAAAGAGAATAATTATGCCCACGAATATTACATTTACGGTACTACTTTGTGCTTTAGAGGAGACGCGTTCTTTCTCCGCCATTACTGTCACATGTCCAGTTTTACTTCTCACATGACCGGTTGTTTGGCCCCGTGATCAATTTTGCTTTACTTCCTGGCAAATTCAAAATACACATCCCAGATCACATGGATATGCTAGACCAAGCTTTGGAATCCAGGTTGGTAAAAAATTGTTGCATAGGAACTAAGTGTGTTGTTTGAAAATTCAACCTGTCTTCGTGAAATGATCGGGTATGTCATTGACGAACGGAGACGATAAGTTGGTATCTGTAAACGCCGCGTAAAGTTTGCGCGAACTAGACTGTCATTAGACTAGTATATTACTCAGTCTCTTACCATGAACCTAAGTCCTACATTTTTATGCCAGTTTCTCAATGTAATAACTGTGAAAAATGATTTTTTTATTATGCATCGTGAAACGTTACTACTTGCCAGGGGATAAGTTTGGGGGCGCGATAGTGTAGTGGTTAGCACATGCACGGTGACGCCAGAGCTCTGAGTTCACTAACCGGACAGACATGGCGTGTTTGGTCATTGACATTGGTGTAAAAACCTGGCTTTCGTCACCGGGGACTGTGTATCCCTCGTGACTTGGAGATCGCGTTAAGACAACCCATTAATTAATTAGACTCCATCCAGTTAAATTGGCTTGTGCCACTATTCCCCATGTTCATGAAGCGGCATCCACGGATTTTACCATTTCTGGGTGCTTGTACATTTTAACTTCAAAACTGTTTATTTTCTATAACCTTCCTTTCTATAATTATGGGTTGTGTTTATTTTGTTGTTCATTTAATTACCTTTAAAAGTGGTCTGACTATCTCTAATGATTAAAGATACAAGTGTCTACGCGTACGTGAGCCGTATCTTTAGACCTGTGGCCTAACCGTACGTGAGGATGTTTTTCAATTCTGCGCAAGCATGCTGCGTCCGTCTCGCTGCATTGGTACGGCGGAATTACATGCGGCAGTGATTTATTTCGACACTGTTAGATTTACTGACTGTCATAGGGCTATATATATGTCAACTTGCGAAAAAAATAACACTCACATATATTTAGAACTCAGTGCCAAAACAGTTTCCGTTCGTACGTACATCAACATGCATGCACGAAAAAAACTCACATACTTTTATATTTGTTTGCTAAAGATATGGCAGCACGCCCGAAAAAAAAATATCACCTAGGCCTACTTTTAGATCTGAGTGCTAAAGATACGGCACTAGAGCTTATGTATATAAACATGCATGTGCGGGAAACTTTTGGAACTGACAGCTACCCCCTGGTACTAAAGATAAGGCTCACGTATAGAAATCATGTGCATGCGCTTATCGTATGCCGTACCTTAGATAAACGATGCTAAAAATACAGATCACGTAACCGAAAATAAAAGCATACGCATGCGCAGTATGAATGCCGTACTTTTAGACGGGCGGTCTAAACATACGGCTCACGTACGCGTAGCCACTGCCTTAAAGATATGTTAGAATATTACTATTCTGGACAACTATACAGTAGAATATCATATGTTTTATGTAGTGTTCTATTTACATTTGACATGGTACTATGTAAGTCAGTTCATTTTATCTTAATATAGACAGGAATCGCAGCTTTGCAAGACATCTATCTTGGTTGTCATCCTACACGTGCATGGCTTCTGTGTCAGGTTGATGCATAATTTATGTTTTCATTGTGATTACTGGTGTTTTTCACCTGAAACAATGGCATGTCAACCATTATGAGAATTGACAGTGTTACCTCTTCTTTTTCTATTGATCAACATCAATGTTGTGATGATTATGCTGATTTGTGGACGTTGCAGTAGATATACCATATCGGCTTCTCTGGGAAGCATCCAGCCATATGCTACTAGTAATGCATGAAGGCTGCTCGTACACATATCCACCACTGTCTATAGCCAAAACTCATACATCTGAGTGAACTGGAGCAATGTAAAGTGGAAAAAACTTGCCCAAGGTTTTAACACCGCAGCACAGAATTCAAAACCAAGTTCTCATAGTCGAGAATCCAAAGCTCTACTCCTGAGCCATTGCGCTATTGCAATGTGAGCTATTCTGTCAAAACTGAGTGCACAGGCAAGAGTAACACTCCAGTTAATCACTGCACACTGCAGAGTCGGGAAAATGAAACACCTGACATGCCTGCAAAGGAATGGGGAAATCAGAGAGTAAATGGTGTCAGCAGCAACCAAAATACAACAAGGCTGACATTTGCTTGACAACTACAGACTGTACTACTAACTCAGCAGAGCAGACCAGGTTATTCTGTTTCAACTCCGAACTGACCACAACAGAATGAAAGCACATCTATATAAATTTTTTACAATAAAATAAAAATAGGTCAGGCGAATATATGCCTATGTGAAAATGGCTCGATGTCCAGTGACCACTTACTGCAGTAAGGGCCACTGGCAGCAGCTGTGCCCAGCTGACTTCCCCCAAACAAGAAGCTCTGCGGCAATCAAAAAGCACCTAGGAAGACAACATATTTGTAGGGGTGACAGGCATTCTTGTCTACTTATCAGTAGTGAACAATACAAATGAGGTTGTTGGTGTATAATTCAATCTTACTGTGAATGTATTATTTAGGATGCAACCAGATTATTTGCATCGGTGCACCACACCTGTGTAGCAGTGTCACAGAAACATTGTGTAGCAATGACACAGAAACATTTTCATATAGTAATCAGGGCAAGAAATTAATCAAAATAGCCCTACATTGCTCCCGGGAGATGAGGGCGAAGTCAACCTGGCGAGCGAGAGAACTACTATATTTGTTAAGTACTGTGTATCTTGTGTCTATTTACTATTATTAGAGAACAACATAAATGCTAAAGAAAATTACTTTATGATAGGTATTTTAGAGAACAGAAAACTTAGTACCTGGTACCTGTACTCATTTTCTAGTTCTGGCTGCAATTATATAAACAGCTATCCTAGAGACTCTAAATTCCTAGGATAACAACTAGTATTGATTTCACTTGTTTTCTGTTGTAGTCACCAGGAGAAAGTTGAAGATTCTACCTCAGACGATCACGTACACCTGACACATGTTCATGACGGCAAGTGCCTACTTGAATTTTGACATCCACATGTGCACATAAAAATCTATTTGATTAAAAATATAGCTCATTTAGAATATAAGGTCCGCATAGAAGGTATGAACATTTTTTTTAATTTAATATAATTTACATGAACTCATGGTAACCAGTTTTGCTTTGGTGTTTGGTACCAGTGACATGTTTTTTTTATAAGATTGTAGTTCTGACATAACGTCTTGTTACACTGGATATGTGACTGTTGTAATGAGAGACAGTGTGTTGCAGATGGAGGTGATGAGCAGGGAACAATTGTTGCTGGTCCCGGTGGACTTACAATCGACCCAAACATCCAGTACCAGATTCGAGCTGACACAGGCCAGGGTCAGTGGTTATTGTATGGCATGTGTGTTGTTAAATGCTGTAGGGTACTGGAGTGGACTTCTCACTACACATATGTTCAGATTACCACCATATCTACAGCCATTTTATTGGCAAGTAACCCTAGAATTAGATTATTTATAAAACAACTTCAAGATGACTCTGCCCAGTATTCATCTTCAGGCCACTGTAAAAAGGTGACGATGGGTCACGTTTTATATCAATATATAATATATGTCTCTCTATTCAGGGTTGACAGGAAGCATGGGAAATGATTCGTTAATGTTAACTTCTTAAGTTCTTCTCGAAGCAAACTTGAGTTAAAATTCTACTGGGACTCGAGCTAGCTGTTGACATTAAACATACTTGTTTTGACAGCAGGTCAGGTGACCTACCGAGTCGTACAGGTGACACAAAATGAAGAGGGTGAGACACAGGTGATGACGGCCAGTCCCTTCCCACCTGACACACAGGTACAGCATATTGATTCTGTATGAAATCAGCCAGTAATGTTCTTGGCTGTCATCTGTATTTGATAAGATTTTGTGCATGCATGTTGAGAGTAACATTGGTTTGTATTGCTGTATAGTCCTCTTTACACAATGATAGGAAATATGTGAAAATGTGAACATGATAAAAAAATTGTACAATTTGCAAACTTTGATAAGTGATCTTGTTATAGGATACATCTAAGTGGGTAGAAATAGTCAGATACAAAATTGGGTGTCCCATCTTGATTTTTGAGTAAAATACTAACATTTGAACATATCAACAAAGTAGAGACTAAAACCAACGATTTCAACATAGAACTAAGCTGTCTAAACAGCTGGTTTATTTGTTTTTGTTATACTATGGGGAGAGATAAATGCGTGTGTACAACTGTGTAGATGATTCAGTGTTTGTTGTGCAGGCAATCATGCAGAGTCCATTCAGTAACGGAGGCAGTCCAACTGCTGACAGTCTCACTGAGACCCGATTCACCTACGTGCCTGCAGTGACGGCAGGTGGAGACGGCAGTGCAGGACAAGCAGTTGAACCCGTTTCAAACGCTGCTGCCGGGATCCCACAAGTGACGGCTGGAGGAGGTAAGACTGGCTCACAAGAGATTTATTTATCTTTGTTATTGTTTTTAAAAGCTCGAAAATTTGATTAAACAACCCAGAAACTTAATTCTTTTTAGTTTGCAGCATTCTATGATTTGTTAAGCAAAGTCTGACTAACAATGATTAGTTTACTTAATATTCCCGCATAAATAACCATAAATATACATGTAGCTGCTGTGTGCATAAAATGTGAGCTTGTCAGGGATGATCTGAGGACATGTTTCTACTTGTAGGTCAGTTCTATGTGATGATGTCACCACAGGATGTACTGCAGGGAGGCCAGCGAACCATCGCCCCACGCACAGGGATTGCACCCCGTATAGAGGGTACAAGATCAACGCGAGACGACCGTAGGAGGGCAACGCACAATGAAGGTGCTTCAGAAGTTGCTTTCCTGTTTGTGTACTTGTTGTCTTGATGTCACCGTTCAGAATGTGTGTCAGACTGTTGGATTAAATATATTTTACTAGTTAAATGAAAGGAAACTTGCTTGTTAACCTATCTCCACACACCAGCAATCTTATTTAGTGCTGTATCCAGACATCAAGACTGCTCAGAGTGCTTTACAGACCTGTGCAATAGAACACAATCTCAACTTCTCTGGGAAGCATTAAGCAATTCTGCTATTAATGCACAATGACTAATCATACACATTGCCCACCACGTTCTCATGAACCAAGTAGGGTGAACAAACTTGCCCAAGATTGGACTCGGCTGCACATGTTTACAACCCAGGTCATGTCATCTGAGAGTTGCCAGCTCTAGCCACTGTGCCACAGCAGTTTACAAGGAGTGGTATCAAAGTAGTTAGAACATAACTCTTTGTGAGCGCGTGTGTGAATGATGTTGAAATGTGACCTTCTGTGGTTGTAGTTGAGCGGAGGCGGCGAGACAAGATCAATAACTGGATTGTGCAGTTATCAAAGTTGGTCCCTGATTGTTCAATTGACCTCTCCAAACAAGGCCAGATCAGCAAGGTAAACATTGCAGTCTGTTTAATTAAATACTGTCTCATTTACTAACTCCTCTTTTATTCCATTTGGATTGGTGTCTTTTATGTATTGTTATAAGGGTAACCAAAGCAAAGAAATCACTACAAAAAAATCTGTTGAGTCCATGTTTTGTTATTCGTGAAGAATATCACTGAAAGTGTTATTTGTCAGAGCTGATGGTGTAGGTTGTACTAAGAGTTTGTCAACATAAGATTGTGAACAAAATGTGTACACAGTGTGCCATAAACATACCCGGGTCATTATATTTGTACAGAGTCATCAGACATAGTTTCAGACTTGTGTATCGATCTCCATGAAAAAGTATTGCATGTATGCTATGATTGTTGAATCCAGACTTTGGTGACCTTTATCCGTCTTTTCCTTAGCATCTACGGTTGCATTATAATTCATCACTGTATTTGCCAGACCTGTGAGTCACCTGAAAAACATTGTCATTTGCTTATCACAAACAATTATAGGATTAGAATATAAATAACATGTTTCAAAGTAGCCCAGTTTCACATATCCTTTTTATGGGCTCATTGGCCCTTGTTGCTAGGCAGGTTGTGATACGTCTAACAAAAGCTCTGACCAGCATTCATATATTCTGTCACATATTTTATTTTTTGGGAATTATTAACTCATATGTAACTTGTATTGCAGAGTAAAGGAGGCATCCTAGCAAAGGCATGTGACTACATCACGGAACTACGCACGGCCAACACACGCATGGCCGAGAGTTTGAAGGAGACGGAACGACTGTCTGTGGACGCTGAGTTGCTACGGCAACAGTGTGAAGAGTTGAAGCAAGAGAACGCCATGTTACATGCACAGCTGCAGCAGCATGGCATTGTGCCTCCAGACCTGACAAGTACCGTGTCCTGAGGGGGCGTTGTCATTGTGACAACGTCACATGTGCATACAGACTGTGGCCGTGCCATCACGCTGACTGTGATGTCACTAACGGATGATTCAGCAGTGGGTTGTATTGTACAATCCTACTGGATATCCACACAACGCAACACAAACACAACAAGTCACAAACTCCTGCAGTGGGTTGCTTGTGCATTGCACAGAACTCTATCTGCTGTCTCGGTGCTATGGGTAGTTCTTGTTGGTTGCAGTCAGAACAGTGGCGTACCGTACACTTAACACGCATGCAAACTTGTTGGAATCAACAGCTCACAGCAACCCTCCTGTGTAACGGCAATACGTTACTTATCATGACGAATGTATATTGTCTTTAAGTTTGCACCATAACATCTGATACAGTTGCATATATTTGATTGATGGCTTTCTTTTTATATTATATAAATATGTATATAGACAAGCATTGGTACTAGTTGATTGGACTAGTGGGCCACTATACTTTGTCGTCTGTTCACACAGAGTGTACCTTCATGTCAACTACATTAGTTATTACTTGAAACAAGTGTAGAAAAGGCTTGTGACATTGCGAACAACTGTATGTCACAGCCAGTTTAGACATAACTCCATTGGTTCTCTGTGGACATGCCCACTAGAGTCCTGTTCTAGTCCTGTATTCTTGACCTTGTTGACATTTTTAACAAACAAATTCTGACTGGCATAGAAATTTTTTTGTGTTAGTTAATTTATTCCCCCAGAATTCCATGTCACAAAGACATAACTTGCCTTAGTGATCTGTCTGATGATGCTATTGACCAAACATTTTGGTGATCAAACTGTGTTCATGTGAATTAACAATATTGCTAAAAATGAATTCTGCCAAAGTTATATACGTATACACCAATTTCTGAGATGCGTCATGCCATCATTTTCCTATGCAACCATTCTTTTATTAACAGTTTCACACCATATATGGATAGCAAGAAATAACGAAGTCAGACGTATCAATTCATCGAGAATTGACACTGCCAAAATATTAGTATCTTTAACTGTGTGAAGGTGTTCTTTTCAGCTCTACAACGTTCTGGTACTAAAATGCAACATTGGTTTGATTGGATATTCAAGCTTTGATCTGCATGGAAATGGGATCTGAATTTAGTTTTTTATTAATGATTGCAAAATAATATATAGTATTCATTGTTCAGGTAGTTTTATAGATTGAATTTGCCCAAATATAGGGTTACATAATTCTTAATTACAATATTATAAGTGTCAACCAGTCAGAATTGACTTTATTAGAATAAAACCACGAATCTGCTGCCTACCAGTAGGTAAGACCTATGCTGTTAATCAACATATTTACTGTAGATAATTGTAACATGCTACATTTCACAGTTGCTATAACTTATTCCGTGATCAGTTGTTGAAATTGCAGCCAAGATTACGTATAACATAATTATGTACTTTGAATTATGTACCTTGTTGGCCTGCATGAACATTACTCCAGGAACGGTTCATTGTCCAGGAACGGTTCATGTTATTCTTGTTAATACTGGTTACTTTGTGAACATATGCCATTTATGTTCTAGATGTATCCAATTATTACTGACTTGTAATCACTAAAAACACATCCAGTAACTTTTCCACATTACCAAGATTTTGAATTGTGCCAACCCAACATTTCTGATGCCATTGTTAGACTTTCAGATTTGGAGTCGGCCTGGGTAATAATATGTCCATATACTTTGTCATCTTTCAGGCAGCTTGAGTTTTGGCATTATAACATTGTTCATTTTGATGCAATGCATGTGTCCGTCCAGAATTATCAAGTTCATATTGAACATACAATGCCTGAATGTACAGTGACCAAAATATTTTGCTCAAATGACCTTAAAAGCAACTCTACAGAAAATGACACTGGTTTCATTGTCAGTTAATTATGAATGATAGCAGAAGAACACTTCAACAAGTCTATCATTTTAATTCTCTCTTGAACAACACATACAGAAACATACAACATATAACACTGACAAACACACTGGCGTTGTGGTGGTCTCACTTATTCTAAGACACTCACAGACCAACCTCCCCACCTGACATAGGACCAGGGCTGTACACGACAAGTTTGGAATGTGAGAATATGTAACCATTCTCAAGCAGTGGACCATCTACAATGACATCTTGCCTGCTTCACTGCAGCTTTATATCAATTTGTCACACTTCACCTCTGGTCCCTTCCAGGTAGCTATGCATATGATGCTGGTCTCTGCAAGGTTCACTGCGTAATTTGACTGGATGAGAGGGTTAACATTAAACAACACACATGTATTGAGCATGAAAAATGCAACTCTGCCTTTACTTATATGTAACCACAGAAGAATACATCTAAATATGCTTACGATAAATTGCCTATAAAATTAGCATACACCTATTCTTGAAACATCTTAAGTGCTCGTTAAAAACAGATGATATGCCAGTATTGTCTCAACTGTTAATCTTACCAACTGCGCAAACTATGTTATCTAAATAATTAAGATCTTGCAAATTCACGCAATACCAAGAATCCACGTCATAATGCAGAAAATCAAGAAGATACTGGCACACCACCTACTGAGAACACTCCTAACTGAAAGAACCATTTTATAACGATTGTATTTTAATGATGCTTTCTGCCTCAACAAAGGTACTGAGAAATGACATGTACACAAATAGGTGTGATGCGAGATGAAACTTATCGCTCACATCAACTTTGACGTGATCTCCTAGTACATTACCATAATTATCACAAAATCCTGACCTAGCTCATCAAACAAACTTAACTTCAGCCCCCTGACTTAAATATGGAAACAACTGAGGCTTACTGCCCTCCGTGTTATTTGTGCATGTGCCATTTATGGAAAAAACGCCATTTAAATGCCTGATCAACAAAGTGGACAGTAGAACAGATCCAGTATGGCTGGGATTTAGCAATATCTTAGAGGGAAGTTGTTCATTCGTATTTAACGTAAACTTATGTTGTACAGCATAAACTACTGGACCATAGAGCTGTTTTAAACATGGACTGTGCATCACATACACTGTACTGCCGTAGCCAAGTTGAATATTTTTAACTTGCTACAGTGTATTTAGTGATTTGAGTTACAACATGGTGATTTTTGTAAATACTGAACTGCTTAATTTCTAAATCAAAACTTGGGCAGCATATTAAAATGCATACTCTGTACTGTATATCATGTTTGTATAACAAACGAACAATGTCCCTATAACTGCAGCGTCACCACTTGTACTGGTAGTTCTCTGGTTCCTGTGCGGATGAGTTGCAGCATCAATACACTTACAAGTCAGTGGCAACACACCGACATGAAAAATGCGTTGTCCTTTGCACGGAGGCTGTCACAGATGTCAATAGTTTTGTCACATCAACACTGAGATGAGTACTGTATGGTTACAATTCATCACCAGGATCGTGTCCTTTTTTCGTTTTCTCTTTCTTTTTGTCATCGCCGCCACTTTTTTCGTCAGTGACAGGCAGTTCTGCAAGCGAATACATGCAGGTCAGTGACTGCTTACTGAAACAGTTATGGGGCAGTTATTTATTAATTACACCCATCCAATCATAATATAACTATTTCTTTATTACACAATATTAAATCATTCTAATAATGCGATATAAAAATTTTAAATGCAACTTATATGCTATCAAAATCAACGGTATTTGGAATATCCCAAATAATCTGACATCCTTGTCTGATTGTTTATGTACATCACCATCTAGTCAGATTACAATTGACTTCACTTTGTAAAAGTCTTGATATGATCTCAAACAGAAGATGTTTAAATTATGAATGACTACAAATTATATAATTTATGACATAAAATTGTACAACTCATTGACAGGGTGAATAGTGTTTCCCAGCATGCAACGAGACCCCTGTTGAGAAATGTAGGCAGGAACATTGTCTCACCTGTGTTTGACTCTTCTACTTCAATGTCTGCAGCGTCAGTGTCCTCCGCTGCTTCTTCTGTCTTTTCTTTTGATTTGTCGTCTGGTGGCGAATCAATGTCTAGTTTCACCCCATCTGACTTCGTGTTGTTTCCTGTTAAAAGACAAAGTAGGCGTAACAGTTAAATGTCTGATTCGTACAAGAATAAGGACAGGTTGGACAATTTGGTTCACTCTACATTGCCTCAGATTACTCAACTGCATGAGTTACTGGGTAGACAACGATTTTTATGTCATAAATGTTGGTAAAACACAAATATTTTATGCATATATCATCATAGAGAAGTTATTGTAATTACCATAATATCAGTAGTATTGAGTATTAACTTCATTATGGTCATCGAAAGTAATAACAAGTTTTATTATATTTTCTGCAGTTCGTCTCATCAGAAATAGAAACCCTATATATATATATAATCTGCTTTTCAATATGAAATCCTAAAACTTCACAATAGCTAAAGGTAACGTTTTTATACAGTGCAGAGCACCATAAATCTATACAAATCTATTAATGTGCTAAACTGCATTAATACATTAATCTTAAAACTAGATTGCTAAATAAATTAGAATAAATTGCTAAAACCGTGTTGCATGGGAGGTAAATGGTGAAAACACTAATTAAAACATGGCATAATACAAGCATAGTAAGGCATAACTACATTAGTTAATTGGTAATAAATGTACTAAATTACACATTTATGTTCGAGTCCTTACTATTCAATATATATATATATATATATATATATATATATATATATATATATCGAAGAGATGGGTTTATAAAAGTTGCTTGAATTTGCCAATTGTGTTTCCCTTGTAAAAGTTTCACATACAACTCTAAATTCTTCACATCATTGTGAATGCATAAACCAGCTATCTGCAGATGCGGTGCAGTGATTGGTGTGTCACACTACACACCTGTTTTTGTGCTGTTGTCAGCGGATTCTGTGGTATTTGTTGGCTTCTCCTTGGGCCGATATGTCTTTGCCTTGTTCAATAGGTACTTCACTTCTCGGTCAAGGTCTGCTATTTTGCGTGCAACGTCCTCAAGCAAGTAGACAGGTTTCTTTGTCGGAGGTAACTTTGCCTGTTCTTTCTCCATGTCTTTTTTCCATGCCTGTTAGAACATTAGCAATAATAAGTAAGTGAGAAGATTTCTGGTTGGAATGTAATTTTAAACAATTCAAATTTCAAACAAATAAAGTTTTTGCAAATATGGCTGTGGTTTCAGATGATTGATATAAATGACATATTAAGTTGTACAATAAATTTGTTTTACTGAATTATGAGTTACACTTTTAACACTTGCTGAACTAGCATGTCATAATAGAGGGTTGATTGTTTTTACATGAAACAATTCAAAAACAGAACAAAACCAATAAAGGCATTGCAGAAACAGCTTCCAGCCTGTATTTCTTACCACCACCAATGGTGACTTACCACAGTTGAGTTGATGAGTTTGGCGAGGGTGTCGTACTCGACCTGGGTGAAGGGCAGATCCTCCCCCGTGTAATTGCGCATCGACACAAGGAAGTGTCGTGTGTAGTTGAGCATGCCCTTCATTGCCTCTTGTGCCTTTGGTCGTTCCTCTAATTCACGCACTCGCTCGTACAGGTCACGGGTCAACAACTGGAGGTCGATCAGTTTGTCCTTGTAGGCCTGAAGACAGATGAACTGACTGGTCAGTGGATGTTCAGCAGCAGTGATGCATAGTGATGAAATCTGATCCCATGACATCATCATAAAGTATCTATACCCCAGTTTGCCCAAAACCAACCTGGTGCGAGTGGCTTTTTAATGACAAATTAAGAAAATATTTTATTTTCCTCAAAGTGTGTAATAGCGCATATGTCTGGTTATGGTTATATATATACATCTGGAAATTCATTTCCATTTTGTTGAGACCATCCCATATATTTTAGATGTGATCATGAGTTGTAAAATGCATATCCTTTTAAGGACAATAAAGTGAAGTGAAGTGAAGTGAGTGAAGTGAGTGAAGTGAGTGAAGTGAGTGAAGTGAGTGAAGTGAGTGAAGTGAGTGAAGTGAGTGAAGTGAAGTGAAGTGAAGTGAAGTGAAGTGAAGTGAAGTGAAGTGAAGTGAAGTGAAGTGAAGTGAAGTGAAGTGAAGTGAAGTATGTAAAATGACATACTGTGAGTAAAAATGCATGAAAAAATAAGGTTATTGATAAGAGGGTCAGAAGACTGGTAAGATGATAACTCATTCTCAGGAAACAGCATTTAAATTAATGTAAATTTGTCGTCAAGTTACATTCTTCAAAGACAACTTTAACAAGTAGTATGAATATTATTATAGATAAATCAACACAACATTCCACAATTAAAATACCTGGATCGGTGTTTTTTCATCCTGCTCGTATATCCAATCAGATGCCTCGCTCATGGCGGTGCGAATCTTCTCTCTCTCTTCTTCAGTTGAGCACTTCTCGTAGATCTCTTGGTAGAGTTTGTCCTGAGCCTCAACAGTGAAGCTCTCCAACTCATTCTGAGCCTTTGCCAGTAGATGCTTCTCTATGTCTTTTGCTCGGAGTTCCTCAATCCTGAACAGCCCAAACACTTAATCAGCACACCACACGACCACAAATCTACATAGGAAAGGTAAACAAAAGGCATCTTTTTGGGCCTAACAGTTAATGGATACTAAGTTGCAATTATAATCTGTGCTACGTCAACAGTTGATTAGAATAACCTTGTTGAAGAAACACAAATAAAATCCTCCTATTTTGGATATAATTTCTGGGAAAACCCAAAGCCATGATAGTTTTGACTGTGGTTACAGATGGGTAGATTGTATTAATTGTTGTGGGTTTTAGGCACATTTGCCTTATACTGTAATGGTATGCCAACTTTTGGAGACTGTACAAGTGCATCTCCTCCCAGGTGTACCCATTTATCACCCACCATTATTGACACTTACATCTTTTTTGAAGCCTCCTGTTTCTTCAGCGATGGTTCTTTGAGATCAACAAGTTCTATCGACGTCTTAATCTCTTCCTTGATCACAATAGCCTTTGGCTTCTTCTTCTCCTTTGGTTCTGTCTTGTCATCCTTGTCGGTCTTCTTGTCCTCCTGTCACACAACACAATGACGTACATTAGTATCACACTCATGTCACACCAGTAAGCCACACCAGATGTGATAAATATATGTCCTCTACCCCAGACAGATCGCACATGCACTGAGTGGAAGTTTGCTGAAACAAACTAGTAACTGACTTTGCACAGACACTAAACTGACCCATAGTCCAATTATAAGAAAACCCTCAACTTCTGAAAATCTATAATTACCCATTCCACCTGTCTTATGAGGCTGAAATAGAAAACACCAGAACTTGCCAGCAAGGGATACTATTGGCTGAGCTTATCTTTTGAATTTTGCCATGGCATACTGAGACTGGTGCAATCAGCAGCGTCTCGTAGCACATGAGGATTCTAATGACCACCAGGCATGCAACTGGCTGTTACCATCACACTGTCCAGTTCCATTTACCAGACCTACTACAATTGTTACGTAAAATTGTGTTGTTATAATTCACACCTTCTTTTCTTCCTCCTTCTTTTCTTCTTTCTTATCACTGCTTTCATCTTTCTTTTCTTTCTTTGTCTTGTCTTTGTCTGTTGATTTCTCTGCTTCCTCAGACTTGGTTTTCTGTAATGAACAGAAAGCTTAAGTGTGCAGAAGTATGTAGCATACAGATATATAAAGACAGGTGGTCACAACAACAATGGCGCAATGAAATATACATTATTCTTATCACAGTTCTATTAGTTGACATTTCAAAAAAGTGCTTATAGACAAAAACAATAAAGAAAATAATTCAAACTCAAAGTTATGAGCAAAAACAAACAGAATATCACAACAAATACCTGTAAACTTGAAAAGATAAAATAGAACAATTTATTGGTATGACGGCCATCCAAAACTGTATTATATCCTGACATTAGAGCGACTTGGCTGGTTGAGTACTTGGGTACCTAGGAGACGTCTTCACCAACCTCATCCTTCGACTCCTTCGCTTCCTCTTTCTTCTTTGTCTTTGCATCATCCTTGGGCTTCTCCCCAGCCTTATCGTCACTGCCCTCTGCAGTTTTACCCTCCTCTGTTGCCTGGAGTTAGGGCAATAGCCACTCGGTCAACAGTCCACATCACAGATACACACAACCAACTAGTCAGATGAACGACATGTTTTGTAACTATTGTCTTTGATGGTTTCATCTCCACTTAATTATAAGGTTAATTAATATTAATCTGGTAAATAACAAAACGTGCAAGAATACAACATGTGAATAATTACAAAGAAAACGTATACAAAGGAAGCAAACGCAAAGAATGCAAACGTGAGACAGCGAAATGACATGCTGATCAGTTAATGTAGTAACATCTGGAATAATATTTTGATAAGATCTGGCAATGTTCAAACCTTGTCTGTCTTTTCTCCTTCCTTCTTTGCTGCGTCGCCTCCGCCAAACAGATTGCTCAACTTACTGCTCAGCTCTGTAACAACACACATGTTACAGGGGACAGTAACAACAGTTACAACACATACATGCATGTTGCAGACACTACACAGCAACAGCACACAAGACAGCACGATTACATCACAGATGACTTCAACTGCAGCATTAAAATACCATCATACATGGACATTAGTAGATTGCGTGTAAGTTTTCCCAGCGATCCGATGAATTTATTTTCATGATTAATTTTATCATAACATAATAATATAATTATTATTATTACTATTAGTGCTAAATACAAATATTCCTGTCTTATTGGAGAAATCTATGACAGCATACTGTAGACCCACACTCACATGCATATCAGCTACTTACTGGAGAATGTTGATTCTTCGTCTGTTTCATTCTCCTCTGGTGCAGGTTTCTCAAAGACAGACTCCACCTGTAGCACCAGAAAGAGCCTGCACTCACTCCTCTCATTACAAATGTCATCATCTACATTGAGACCATTAGAGATTACATGACACCCTGTCTCATTTCATTGTATCGGCCCATGCTGGGCTACACATAACATGTCATGACTACTGCAATCAAATAAGGCAACAGTTCAGTATGTATTTAGCTGCTCATCTTTAGCTAGTCACCTAAAGAAAGTGTATATCACTATTGGGCTCTAGATGGTTGATTATCGTGACAACCACACTGCAAAGGTAAGCATCATGCAACCTTGTTTAGGGAAGTGCTGTTTTGCCTTGAAAAACGTAGCCTCGGTTAAAAGGGCTGTTTACACAGAAACAGAGACAAAATAGAAATGTACCATGTCAAGGGTAAGTACTCCACTGTCGTCCATTCTGAAGTGAGCTTTGATGCCCTTTGGTTCAGAGTCTTCTGTATGTTTGCTGTGTGCTTCACCGACACCTGACAACACCACCTGCTGGAGAACTGTGTTGTCAAACACCCTGCAACATCAACGTTACAAGATTCATACCTGGGTTGATCACTGCAATTCCACAAAGCTAATTTACACTGGTATTACAACCATAATTGTGAACTTATAAGTTCAGTGTGTGTCACAGCACATTCAAACAGAACCCTGTTTTAAACTAGTAAATGCCAGGATGCCCAGGATTGAGGAGAAAATGACCATATTGGGCAGGTGAGATCACCTGTCTCCTAGTTATTTAGACAAACTCAAGGCACAAAATATACACATGTAACAACGGCAGAAGTTATAGTTGAGGCTTACTCGAGATCTTCCGGCTGCAAGAAACTCTGCAGGTCACCATAGGAGACGGTGAAGCCAAAGTCACTCGTGTACTTGTTGAATGTCATCACCTTCTTCTGTGGGTACGGATTGAGTCGGCCAAACAGTGTTCGCTTCACTATCCTCGTCTCGTTCTCTCCTGTCGCTGGATTTAGCTTTACACGTTCAAATTCAACCTGTGTGAAGTGAACCATCTCTAGCATACAGCGCTGTACACATCAGCAGACATTCAATAAGCTATCTTTGAAATAATGTAAATGCCTTTCATCTAAGGTGCTGAGGGTCACTTGCCCCCTTCTACGTTCATTTGCGGCATTGGACTTTTGGCCTTTGTTCTACAAATTGGTGATGTTTCAGAAAACACCCATATACTTATTTACATGTTTTTGGTGCCTTTGGTAGGCAGTATATTGTCAATAGATTTTAAACACTGTCATGTATTTGGTTCGTTGTAATTTATGAACTGTGACTAACTTGTAAAAGCATGCATTATCTTATGTTATAGTTTAATAGTGTGATAACAGACTCATCACTGTACCTGGATAGGGAAGAGGTTTGCATCTTTTATGGCAAACTTCTTCACTCGGAAGCCCTTGCTGAGATGGGCTGCCTGGTAGACACTGCCCATCGCTGCAGCCTCGTCAGTGTTGATCCCCTTCCCTAAGTCTTCCCTGTCATCAAACAACAAGATAATTTCTATTGCGCAGAAATCCAACTTTCATACAACCACTTACTGCCAATCCAGAACACATGGTATGCACACATTTTACCTCACGATTAATGAAGGTGATCTCACCTGGCAATGACTTCTCGCAGTTTCTGTTGAATCTTGGGCATCCGAGTGCTACCTCCCATCAGGATCACCTCCGTTATCTCTCCCTGCAAGTACACATCATGTTATCTCTCCCTGCAAGTACACATCATGTTATCTCTCTTTGTAAGTACACACCATGTTATCTCTCCCTGCAAGTACACACCATGTTATCTCTCCCTGCAAGTACACACCATGTTATCTCTCCCTGCAAGTACACATCATGTTATCTCTCCCTGCAAGTACACACCATGTTATCTCTCTCTGCAAGTACACACCATGTTATCTCTCCCTGCAAGTACACACCATGTTATCTCTCCCTGCAAGTACACATCATGTTATCTCTCCCTGCAAGTACACATCATGTTATCTCTCTCTGCAAGTACACACCATGTTATCTCTCACTGCAAGTACACACCATGTTATCTCTCACTGCAAGTACACACCATGTTATCTCTCACTGCAAGTACACACCATGTTATCTCTCCCTGCAAGTACACACCATGTTATCTCTCCCTGCAAGTACACACCATGTTATCTCTCCTTGCAGGTAACCACTATGTTATCTTTCATTGCAAGTACACACCAGGTTATCTCTCCTGCAAGTACACACCATGTTATCTCTCCCTGCAAGTACACATCTCTCTCTGTAAGTACACACCATGTTATCTCTCCTTGCAGGTAACCACTATGTTATCTCTCCTGCAAGTACACATCTCTCCCTGTAAGTACACACCATGTTATCTCTCCTTGCAGGTAACCACTATGTTATCTCTCCTGCAAGTACACACCATGTTATCTCTCACTGCAAGTACACATCTCTCTCTGTAAGTACACACCATGTTATCTCTCCTTGCAGGTAACCACTATGTTATCTCTCATTGCAAGTACACACCAGGTTATCTCTCACTGCAAGTACAAACATGTTATCTCACCCTGCAAGTACAAACAAGTCATCGTGAACCTACATTTTTGTCAGACCATACTCAATCTAGTAACTACAAAAATACATTATTTGCAAGTGTATCAGGGCACTCACCATGGTGATCTCGGAGGACTTGAGTACATCCTTGACAACCACACCAACCCTGTCAAACAGGTCACTGCACATTGCCTCCACCTCCGCTCGTGTGACACGTGCCTTGAAGTCCTGATCGTCAAGCAAACCTTCAACCTGTCAACAACGTTACATTGTTAGAGGACTCAGAATTAATAAACGTTCAAAGAAAACTCACCGATTTGTTACGAGTACATTTTGCAATACACTTGTGCAATGCACAAAGCTGCTACAGTTTAGTGGACGGGGAAAGGATTATGCACTTTCCGATAAAACAAGACTTGGCTCATATGTTCTACATGTCAAGTGAACCATTTTAAGGACCGGTGGCTCTCCCAATTTTGTTGCCATTTTTAGTAAGTGGTTGCTAAATTAATTTCCCTGAATATCTCTATAACTGCATCACATAGGGCTATAAGTTTTGTGTTTAAATATAGCTTTCGCCATTTTCATGAGAACTACCCCGATTAAATCTTGTATTATACAATGCTTTGGAACAGAAAGTCGTGCAGTAAATTTTCTATGGAAAATGTGACAGTCACCTGGGCGTAGTGTTCATTGTTTGCACTCAAGACGTGTTTCACTCGGTTTGCTTCTTTCAACAGCTTTGCCATTGCTCGTGTGTTTGTTCTCACATCAGTCTTGGTTTTCTTTTGGGCATTGAACACCTCTGCGAGATGGTCCCTCAAGCGCAGTGCAAACTCCAGACCTCCGAGTCTACGGTCGTAACTAATGGCAACAGAAGACACACATTATCTCTTTCTATATCACAAGTTCATTGTTAAACATCTCATAAAATTGTAGCAATTTATTTTGTCAATGTTATTATTTTTGGTGATGTCATATAAACAGAACTACATCTGAGATAGACCAGAGATGCAGCAATGTTTTAGGTTATGCATGACATCACACCACCATGTGTCCATGTCCCAAGTATGACATGTACAATACACCCCCCCTCCAATGTAATCATGCACATATAACATTTCTGCTTTGATACATAATCTAAAGTGCATCGTTTTGCAATTAGGCTGATCACATTTTAGGTGGATATGATTCCCCCATAAATTTATTTACTACCTACCCAACTCCTTTGATGGTCAGCTGAGGAAATGTGTCTACTATGCCAGTGACCGCATTCTTTGTCTTGACCACTTGATAGCCTGAAAAAAGAACATGGAAGACATTAGTTATCTTCCTCATATGAAAAGTTTCAAGAATAAACATGTTAAAATATATTTCTGAAAGTGAACCTGAACTGGGACTAAATGTTTGTTCAACCATGTGTTGCATTAGAACGATATCACATTTATACCATCATTTTGTATAACTGAAAAACTATCCATCATCTGGATGGTGCTTCCTAGGATAGAGCCACAGGTGCAGAAGACGGTTTCCCAAATTATTTGTCCATATAGTCAAATGTGACATTTGCTGACATAACTTTTGGCATTTTTTCTCTGCAACTGAAGTAAAACATTCATAACTGATTGATAAATCATATAAAGGAAACCCGGGTAAAACGGGAAACTTGGGTAATATGGGAAATCGCTATATGCAAAGAATAGTGCTGCCACAAAGTGAATTTTTGCTTCCAACTAGCATAGCATGACTACTATACAAACCAACTGGTATGCAATTCTTTGCACGGATTGAAACAACCGTTAGTAATCCTTAGCTTTGATCCCTTGCTAAATTGTTTGTTTGATGATCCATCTAAGTTTGCTACGTAACAACTTGTCATATTTCAATTTCAAATGTTGTGAAGATTTATGGGTGTTTCAGCGTATAATTTTTCGTGAGAGTGAGCGATAATTAATGTATCATAGTTTGATTAAACCACACCTATTCCTGGCAAAATGGGATATACTAATGCGGGCTAATTGGGACCATCCCTGTTTAATGACCAGCGGAAGTTTAATATATGTAACATCTTTGAATAATGATAACACACCATAAGATATTTACACACGTTGACTATTTTAGACATGGCCTTTGCTAAAGGTCCATAGGACACTGAACTGTTTAATGTTCACTGGTTTGCAACAGTTGTGCATGCTATGCAATCTTCTTTTTGTATTTTTCATTGAAAAACATAAAAAATGCAATTTACTTTGACACTATGCCTGTTTCTGTAGAAGCTTAATTTAACTTATTAAGTTACATAAAGGTCTATGTATTACATAATTATACAGGAATAATAATCCGCCCAAGGTTCGGCAGTCAAATTCACAAAGAAGTATAACATTTTGCTTATACGACATTACCATATCGCATATCTTGGCTATTCTTATTGTAGTTTACTAGTTCAATTAAAAAATAACTATTTTGAATATGTAGGACCACACCACATTAACAAATGATACAACTAAATATGCATCCCATATTTCCTGGATCAAAATCCCATTTTACCCGTATATGCCGGTAAAATGGAAATTTTGTGGGTAAAACGGGAGTCCGTATTAAAAAAAAATAATGATGTCAACAAAAAAACAATACCATGCCCTGTTGTGTTTTGGTGTGTTTGGCCGATACACAACAAACTGTTACCCTAATGCACAAAGTGTGCGTGCGAAGAACAGTGGAACGTTAACTCTCCCATATTGCCCGGGTTTCCCCCACATTACACAAGACAATTGCAGAAAGAAATCGCAACATTGTGAGCAATCGGATATCTTACGTCATAAACCCTCAAATAAGTATAACGCTCTAACAAACAGGGAATTTAAAAAAAAACTAAAACTGTCACTTTGCTTTTGAGCAGTCACAATGATCAACGAAGAAATGTAAAACATCTAGGAACATACCCATACATACATATGCTAAATTGATTATAATCAGATACTATATGGTCCTTTCACAAAGTGATGTGAGACTGGTGTGGGAATGTGACTCACTGACTATGGTAGCTGTGGTGCTGCTGGCGCCCATGTCAAAGAACATGTAGTGCACTGGGGTTGAGTTGAAGGACTTGCGACGGAACACACCATAGTTGAGCACAACTGAAACACACACATGCCAAAGTTGAACCATGTCGGGTTCATCTCAGACAGACAACACAGCACGACCAATCAACAGTTTTCTTATTCACCATAAGATATAATGATACAGGGCTACAGATAGCTAATGTGTTCATTATATATGTGACATTTTTATATGCATATACCTGTTCACCTGCTAGGTTGCAATACTGTATGTGAGTTTTCAAACAATTTGCCAGGTGTCTATCAAACACAAGTTGATGTGGTCCATCTTGAAAAAAGCACTATGAAATAACGTAAACACATGGCTAGCGTGCCACATCGAAGCTCAGTAAAACACCAACTATGGCAAGATGGACCAAAAGTAAGACACACAGAATAATGTTAATCTGCTTTGAAAAGTCCTCCATTGGTGTTTGTTTGGTGGGGCTCAATGTGATAATGGCAAGGGGAACATAAATATGAGAGCTAGGAGTGTTTGGTGGTTACATGGTGTTGAGTGTTATGTGTGGGTTTCATGGTGTGATGAGTGTGTGGAGGGGACTATATGTTGATGGTTACATGCCTACATGGAAGGCTTTATACAGTGATGTGTGTTGGGAAGGCATTCAACGTTGATATGTGTTAGGAAAAGGTTATCAGGTGATGTGTGTTAGGAAAAGGTTATCAGGTGATGTGTGTTAGGAGAAGGTTATAAGGTGATGTTCATTGGGAAGGCATTACATAGTTGTGTGTTGAGAGAGTTATATGGTGATGTGTGTTGGGAGAGAGTTGTATGGTGGTGTATGTTGGGAGAGGGTCATATGGTAATGGGGTGCCACCTGCTGTGTTGTCGTTCATCAGCTGCAGTATCTTGAGTCCAGCCATCTCCCCCGCCCTCAGTACACTGCGTCTCTCTGCCTGGTTGAAGAACGTTGGTACAGTGATCACTGCCTCCTTGATGGGCTGCTCTACAACACACCAGGCACGGTAAAGCTGTTTCCTCAGCTCATTTGCCCACTGCAAAACTTGGTCATGCGTATCCAGATTAGTTGTGTGTGAATAGTTGAAAAAGCATAATTTTTCCCAGTTGACACCTACTACAAATCAGTTGTCACAAAGAAAGATATGCATCACTTTTGTTCACTGTGCTGTATTTTAGTGACAAGCACTTGCATAGAAAATGGCAACTACTCAAACTACTAAACAACCTGACCGTGAGTTTGAGGAAAATCCTACAACTAATCACGAACCTATCATTTTGCACAAATAATTAAAGTTTGTCTGACTATTTCACATGTAAAAATCTGCACAACTGAACTATCCTGTCATGGTAGGTTTTCATTATGTCTGAAATGTGAGTAGCAAACCACTGAACAGATGGGGTACTGTGTTTCTTCTTCTTGGCAACTGTGTGCAACCTTCAAATGTTTACTTTATTAAGTGGACAATGGCACTTGGGAGATGATACACATACATAACTCATTAGTGTTTAAAAATAAATATTTCTGAGTAGTATTCCACACTTCCAGTGAATTTCAAGCCAGATCAGAAATGATCTCCCACCTCATTCACAAAATTCCTGCCCCAGACATGAATACTTTAGAAAAGTGACTAAACAATTCGTTGTTTCCGCCCACCAACCTGCAAAGTCTTCAGCTGCCTCCTTTGCCTTCTCCAGAATCATCGCCAGCAGTTCCTCTGGGCTGTACTTTGTTTCACTGTTAGAAAACAAATATTTAGTTTCATTACCATGAATTCCAATATAAATCCGGGAAACAGTTGTCATACCATAAATATATCAATGTGCCGGCCTGTCAACCTAGTGTGGTGTCACAGAAACATGGTTACCTGTCATGTTTAAAGAGGACTGTGCCAGTCTCGGGGTCTGCTTCCATGTCGTAGTAGGGGAACCTCTTCTGGAAGTGTTTCACCAGTGGGTTTGTGAACTTCTTGCCCAGCAGGTCATGGAGATACCAGTAGGACTGCTTAGGGAAGCGTACACCCTAAAATAACACACTCAGTATGAGATCCAAAGCTAAAGTAGTTAGTATACCGAATACACCATAAAATGGTTAGTGCAGTGAATATAAACCCGCAAACCTGTTAGTTTACAGTTAGTAATTTTCTATACAAATGAAGGAATAAGATGTTTGCACTAATGTGCGTATCTGGTAACTAGGGCACAACATAAGTTCAGGTATCAATCCAAGTTGTTTGTGAATATAAAGCCACATGCCTGTTAGTTCAGTTTCTGGTTTTCTGACAAATCGCTATCTAAATGCAAGCAAATGTGAACTTACGAGGGTGGATGCAGGGTCACTGAAGAGACGATCCCCATCCCTCATAGCCACGATAACAGGTGTCTTTCTTCGGGATTCCCTGCAGCAGATCAATGCAGAGTCAAGTGATCTTGCCTTGACTCCTGATGCCTTCATTTATGCAGTATCAGTATATCACAGAATAAATATTAAGTCATAAGAATTATCAAATCAGTATATGAATACGAGTACTGTAATATTTCACTGCGTAATTGAATAACTAGGTAGGTTTGTTTGAAGACTGAAACGACATTTTGTTCAACTATTAGTTGTTTGTATATACAAATTTAACATGAATATGGTGTGAAATATTAAACAGAAACAGAAAAACAGTAACTAGAGTAACATTTACTAATATGTTTTGGTGTTCATTTCCAAAATATCAATGAATAATTCATGAAAAGACATTACATTTAGAATTTTTTTTGCTGGATTGAGGCAACATCATCAAACTTACAAGTATTAAATTAAATTAAAAAAATAGGAATCATGTCACAACTCAAATACTACAACTATAAAAATCTGCTTTGTTTTCTGCAGTACCGGTACATTTCTTACGATAATGAGACTATGACACTGTCATCAATTTATAACTTACTTGTTCAGAACAATCTCCATTGGCACACCAGCCTAAACAAAAGGTCAATAACATAAGATGTACAGTGATGTACACAGATCAATTATATGTATATTTCAAATTTTCAAACAACATAACTTGTCTGTTAGTTATTGTCGGCTTCTTCTTCCAGATATGAGACTGGGCTTCTTCTTCCAGATACTAGACTGGGCCCTTGCAGGGTGTTGAAAGTCCAACTTTGGATGGTGGTGGTGTATGCTCTTTTAAAACTCTTAATATGCTAATAAAGTCTATAAAAAATGTATTATTATAACGTTAATAAAGTTACTGTATAGACCAATGTCGAGTAAAAATTCTATATATGATGTACATAGAGGTCTCATGAAGAATTTATATGCTGGCACCAAGGCCAGCCCTGAAAGGGCCTATTTTGTTTAACTGGTTTTGGTCTGCAAGGATCACTGAATTGTACATTTGGAACAAAAGAAAATACATTTTAGTCTAAAATGAATAACAAAAATGGCATGCAAGTGACAGCAAATATTACCTTGACAATCGCAACTTTCATGAATTCACTACCCAGGTCGACAGACATTACTGCAAGGCCAGCTACAACACACATGTACGTTTGTCATCATAGCAATGTTTTATAAAGCTGATCAAATCAACATTTTCTCTCTGAAATGCACTTATTTTGCCAATCCCATTTTTTGCAATAGACATTGGCTGGAAAGTCACTGTTAAAAACTGGTCATTCAGATGGGGATTACAATCATTACATATATTACAACGAGAATATTGACAGATAAATCAGTATGTGCTGCCAAAAACAAAGTTTTGCACTTTAAAAATAAGACATTTTAACAAAGGCAATGATTATTGCACAATAAAATGTATACATGTTTTCAATAAAAAGTTAACGTTTTCAAACTGGTCAGTAGTCTCTCAGTACTTACTATGTGTACTGACTATTGGCATATATGAAACAATGATTTTATCTAGCTGCCACATGAAACCTTAATTAATAAAGCTGTGATGCCATCCACATTTACTTACTGTGGGATAATTGATCTGTGGCACATATTTTCAGAATCCCACCAGAAGTTCTGAACAGCCTTTATTCCTACTTTCTTTATTTAGCAAACTGTTGTGGGTGTATAAAGTAAGTGATTCTACCATGTTACCATACTTACATGACTGGTGGAATAAACTGACGAGAACTACAAACAGGGTTACTACCCCACTGTATGGCATCATGTTGACAACCTGAAGAAAAAAAAAATTTGTTTGTACTAGAAGCCTTCAACAAGTCAAATTGAGCTGTTAGTATTTGCATGTAAATTCTTTACTGCGCAGACCGTCCAAAACCACCCAGTACTCACAGTTCGTGGGCCTTCGAGGCAGATATCGATGTTTGCAAAGTGAATAATGTCGACAGCGATCACGGAGACCATGTTATCGTCCATCTACGTTGCCTGTGCGAGTTTTCGTTGTTGAGATTCGAAAAAGATGACCCTGTCGGCAGTAGGTTCATTTCGCCGATATGCAGCCATTTTGTTGATCGGATCCCCGTCCGTACTTTGTTTGGTTTATTTATTTTAGGGTATTTTATTAATATGCACTATGGTCACATTGCTCCTTATAAAGGAGCATCTATCTGTGATAGTGAAAGGAGTGTGCTATCTTTCATTATTCGAGTGTATATAAACATACATGTGTGGGTAAACTTTTGGAACTGACAGCTACTAAAGATAAGGCTCACGTATAGAAATCATGCGCATGCACTTATCGAATGCCGTACCTTAGATAAACGATGCTAAAAATACAGCTCACGTAACCAAAAATAAAAGCATACACATGCGCAGTATGAATGTCGTACTTTTAGACTGGCGGCCTAAACGTACGGCTCACGTACGCGTAGCCACTGCCTTTTTTTATTTTATCACGATTAAGGTTTAAAATAATACTGTTTTAATAATGTATTTAGCTGTATTTTGTTTTAGTATTTTATTTATGTATTTTATGAATTTGGATGGATTTTTTTGAAGTTTTGGTTATTGTTTTTATAAATGTAAACTCCCAAAAGTTTCTGAGAACTTCCACATATGAAGTGAGTAATGGATTGACTACCTAGTACTCAGTCCTCTGGACTCCTACCAAACTTCAATACAAATGTATGCTTGATCTCATATTATGCATACTTATTGTGTTTGTTAGTGTACTGATAAAGGTGTAAGATGAAAAGATTAAACCCATTATAGGACATTAAGTAATTAATTAAGGTAAAATGTAACATTGTTTTCTAAAAATCTTTGTTCGACCTGTCAAATTTATGTTAGAGATTTAGTCTTAGAATACCGTTTTCCTAGACTTCGTAGTTTTTCTTGTTAAAATTGTTTTCTCCATTAACCACGGCGCACTGGGAAGCACCAGCCTTTATTTAAATCAAGTTGGATATAGACAGGTGCGTATGGCCAGTTTAGATAGACATGCAAGGGTACCACATGCAATATGATGCATTACTGCATGCGTCGTTTGTCGGCTTGCTGTCAACAGAGGTAGCACGCAACTGTCGCAAGAGTACGTTTAGAGAGAAAGTTGAATTAAGTCTGACTATCTAGATAGCAGGAGCATCAACAACTTACCGTTCACTGCGACAAATGTTTTCTTTAAGTACAATTAATCTGAGCGGTCACGAAAAAACGTGAAATACTCAATATTTAGTCTGCAAATCCAGTCGGTGACAACGAATGTGGCGCCAGCTGATTGGCTTAAATGCATATCCGGGAGGAAAATTACACGTGTACTTCCGGTTACGAAATAATATTTTTTGATGTTTCAAGACAAGAAATTAACAGAAGTTGAATAAAACCCGAGGAGTAAGCAATATAGTTTATTATCCCACAGCTATAATTAACGGATTAGCATAAAAGAATGTTAATAAAATAGGACCGATAAATATATACATGAAAATTAATGCAAATCATGTTAATTAAATAAATGTATTAAAATAACACCACTCAAAATTATAGGAGTGTTTGTATCAGCTGCAACGTGCTTTTGTAATAACATACAAATTAAGTTTGCAAGGAATACACCAGAAGTTAAAACAAAACTCGAAGTTAGTATTAGACCCCCCAGGCCAGGGCCCAGACACGTACACACTGGCCACAGTATAGCTGATGTAAGACCACAATAAGGTGCTCATCCGCCATTCCCCAAGAGTACCCGTTAAAAGCAGCATTATGCAGGTTGTCTGAATTTCGGTGAGCACATATGTAATGTGGAGTGATTAGAAATGATGTTTTCGTGCAGCGTGGCATCAGAGCTGTCAAATTACGACAGCTGTCAGTCGGTGCATATTTCTGCATATTAATACAGTTGTAATTTTGTTTGGCAATCCGTGGGTGGTTCAAGCAGAAATGGAGGGGTGTAAGGTTTGAAAGAGGTTTGTGGGAGCCTGAGGTATTAAAAGTTCACGAATTTTTCACAGAACTTCTGTTTATGGAGGGTAAATATGCTGTGAAATTGTCAATAACAGATCACATCAAGAAAATGCAAATGTGGTCTGACTCCAGCTAAGCCTATAAGGCTAAGCCAAACGGCATCTACTTCTAGGACTAGGCTGCGGGTACCCGGTAGGTCCTATAGGCTACATAAGCTATGTGCTAAGAAGTGTTGGGTAAAACGTACATAAAGCGCTACCCGTTTTACTTGTATTGCCGCACACTATCAGAAAAAGTTGCAACTCGATGCCTGTGTTGAAAATAGCCTCCTACCAGGCATCTATTTCTGTACTTTCAGTGGACAAATTGATTGGTCAACCATTCTCCAGGTGGCACCACTGTATAGCAATCAATCAATCAATCAATCAATCAATCAATCGGGCTCACAGGAAGACGGCACATTATGTGCCATGTGACCACCACGTATATAACATTTATTTGTTTGGTTTTTATTGCTCATGTACATGTATAATGTATTATTGTTCCCAGATAGCATGCAAACGTTACATTAACGTTTGCATTTGGTTAGAATTTTGGTTACGGTTAAATCTCTAACGTTCCCGAAACGTTAGTTTTCGGTTGTTTTCCTTTCCATATATATATATATATATATATATATATATATATATATATATATATATATATATATATATATATTAATATTGATACATTCGATAACTTAGAATTTCAGTGATTTAGGTGGCGCGTGAGGGTTTTGACCCGCAGCGGGCGTAATTATATATAAGGAAATAAGCTCCAACTTTCGACACTTGTAGAAATGCAGAGCTTCAAAATGATGACCACGCACACCCCCCCCCCACACACACACACACACACACACACACACACACACACACACACACACACACACACACACACACACACACACACACACACACACACACACACACACACACACACACACACACACACACACACACAATACACAAGTACATAATGACATCAATGTGTGGATACTGGATAGTAATGGTGATAACAGAAACAACAAAATCTAGGACGTTAGCCACCGTCTGCATGCTAACAGAGCAGTATGACTACTTATTGGCCAATATTTCAGCATTTATGCTGTGCAAGAAATTTGCTTTTTTAAATTCTTACTCCGGAGGTATTCACTTGCTCACGACAAAACTTCTACAGATTCTTGTTGTATATATATGCTTCAACACAAAACAAAAATCAGCGAAATCGGAGGCTACATGTTTTTTGCTAGGTCAGATAACAGGTGAAACCATTAAAAAATAAAAAATAAATGGTAGATGAATTATTGTCTAAATAGGTGGACAATTCTATTAGCTTTAATGACACCAACATCATATCTGTAGGTCACTTAGATGTGGAGTTATGACACCTGGAAGGTCGTCAGGTATCAAGGCGTGTCATGATGACCTCTATATCTCTGGACCTGACGGTCAGATTGACCTAAAAATTGGTGGGACGCATACACTCGTGATCATAAACCAACACACCAAATGTCATCAAAATCGAAGACGGTTATGTAAATGTTTGATTGATTTGACATGGAATGCCCCAATTGTGACTTTTACAGAGAGTGTACACGGCACCGGTGATCAGCGTGTGATTCCTGGTTGTATTCCATGACATTTTGTCAGCACCTTCGAGTCGTGCTCATCTTTGTCAGCAAAACTCCATAAAATTATACTTCCTATGGAACTACATACATCGAGCCAGTGATTCACCAGTTGTGTTGCGGCCTAAACAATCACAAGACATTCACGCCAAATACCCTGTGGGAAAGTTCTTAATGCGTATTATATCTCATATCTAGAAAACTGCTTGTAATTTAAATATGTCATATCCATCTCGAAAATAAATTGACCTGACAGCCTTTCTCAGATTCGTTCAATATCACAAACGTTGCCTCGTCATTTCTGCAAACCAATCCTACTGTTTGTACCATACCACAATGTATCAGCATCGTAATGTTTGATGTAAGTATTCCCTCTTATTATGTTGGTTTCCGTATTCGTCATTAACAATTTATATTCTAAATTTTGGTGTTTGCTTATTTAGCTTCTTCATGGATTGTAGGCTCACATGCAGTCTTTCTTCGAGGTAATTTGATATGACGGCTGGATGGGTGGGTGGGTGGATGGATGGATGGAGACTTTTAATTTTTTGGAATCTCGTAAATCATAATAAACAAACATAATCAACACATAGAACATTAGGTGATATAATACACGCCTCCAGAGTCCAGGCTAACAGCGAAGCCCATTAAGACTGTAACTCGTCTCGCTGTCGCTCGGCTGCGGCGTGGGTGCACCTACTCTTTAGAACATGCTTCCTTCTAGTGTTAAATTAATTTAAAATAGTGCTAAATTCCGTCGTACGTTTATAACCTTGCCTATCCACCATAGCTCCATGGCGTATCAATCAATCTGATGACAACTGATATTGTTTATTGACTCTGAGATAGATTAACCATGTTTTATTGACGCGCCTCTGAGCTTGCATGTTTATAAGGATGTAGACGCAATATCAGTTACCTAATAATGAAGATATTGTATTATTACATAGTACGTCAAAGATATAAAAAAACCACCACGATTGCGTATACAAGCGAAACCATAGCGACACGTAGATTCGAACCTTTGGTATTTGCGTTATAAAAGTGACGCACTCGGGTAGCGATCAACATCTGCAGAAAAAACTAAAATGGCTATCCTATCTATGATCAGGAACCAGGTGGGATTCAGCGCCGGAGAAAAAAGTGAATCGATCGTATTCGATGTAGGAGGGACACGTTTTGAGACATACTCGGGAACATTAAAAAAACTTCCGAACACAAAGCTGTTCAATCTCAACCGGGATTCGCCCAACTACCGTCCACAAACCAACGACTATTTCTTCGACCGCGACCCGAGCATCTTCCGAGGAGTACTCGACTATTACCGCAACGGTACCCTGCATTTCCCGAACGACATCTGTGCTACCGTCGTGAGGCGCGAGCTGGACTACTGGGGCATCGACGAGAAGCACGTGGCACCATGCTGCTGGGAGTTCTTCAAGCTGTACAGCGAGCGTCGCGCCACTGCCGAGTTGCTGTCGAAGGCAATGGGGTTTGAGCATGGCACTGGCAGGAGGAGAGGAAGGATGAGACGGCAATCGCTCTTTGAAAAGTCGAGGCGTCCATTGTGGACGTACTTGGAAGACCCGGGATCATCGACAGGCGCCTTGGTAGGTAGTCGATGGGAAATCTAGGGACTAGCTTCATTTTAATGGGAGGCGGTCGGTTCCTAGTTTAATAAGTTATTCATTAATATGATGGTCTTAAAGGCAGGTATTTTGTGCCAGCATTGTGATTTATTAAATAATTTAATATTCTTAGGAACCAGCCGAGACCTGTTGAAAGCAAACTGCCAGTGAAATTGAGACATTTGAGATGTTCACAATTTGAAAGTTTCAGTCCTGTATAGCGTAGTCAAATGGTAATATTGGGAATGTTGCTGAAGCCGATTGAATGAATCGTAAAGCCCTTTGGTATTCAACGATTTCCCATGTTTCTACGTTCGACACAACATATTTCCAATTACAAACAAATCCAGTGCCTAAGTTTTTCCCCTCTACATTGCTCCAGTTCATTCAGCTGTGTAAATGAGTACCTGGCTATAGACATGTGGTGGATAAGTGTACGAACAGTCTTCGTGCATTAATTGCAGCATATGGCTGGATGCTTCCCAGAGACGTTGAGACGGTGTTTGATTGAACAGGTCTGCCAGTGAAATAAAGTGTAAATCGCTTTGAGCAATCATGAGGATTGGATACTGCGCTAAATAAGAACATACCTTTACACTTGTAGAAACAACAGAGTCAGGGGAATTGCTGGCGTGATGAGTACTGAGGGAGGATGAGTGGAAAAACTGAGGGAGGATGTTGCAGTGAAAGAAATGCTTAAGAATTATCTGGCAATGAGAAGGTAACGTGTGTGGAACACACAGAATGAATGGGAGAAGTACGTCTGACAATGAAGACTGATGCCCTGAGAACAGATTGGACAAGGAGAAACGTACGTAGACGACGTAGCTTGAGCCGGGAACATTGCACAAGGAAAGATTTGGAGGTTTGGCAGGTGCTTGGAGAAGGAGAGGGAAAGACAGAGGAGGAGACGGTTGGGAGAAAGGACAAATCAAGAAACGTAGTGAGAAACAGCAACCAGAAATCAAACATCAGGATCTATTACTATTAGGGAAAGAAAAGAAGACAAACGCGATAAAGTTGAGGCCTAACGTAGTTTGGTTTGTACTACATATACATACCGATGCTGAAGATGGTTTCCCTTCTAACATCCACGCGATCTGTTGTCTTGTGTTCTGAGAATGACTACGTTATGATCGTTCCTTATGTAATTTTATGTCCACTAGAACCTCGATTAAAAATTTAGAACAGGACACTTCTATTAATTATTTTCTTAACCAGTCAATACCTTCATAAAACCTTCCATCTGATGTCACCTGTTTCGTAGCTGATAAAAGCAAACTACGGCACATCATGAAAACTATCTGTCCGTCAAACCAATCAGTGAACCTAGCTGGGTGGTTGTACATTGTCTTCCAAGATACTAAATACTTGTAATCACGGTGTGACACTGAACGTTTCTACAACTTAAGTTTGTGTTTGTTTCAGTATTACAGTTACTGGATTTGTTTCGCCTTACTTCTGTCCGTTTTCACCACCATTGCTACCGAGTCGGATGCGATGCGTGTACCAGCAGCGATTCCGCGCCTTCGCTTCAACGACACCAACAACCCGAAGATGGTGCGCTTCGAAACGACGGACCCGCATCCGGCTATAGTCGCCGTAGACGTATTGTTAGTCGGCTTCTTCATGTGTGAGTTCATTATCAGAGCCGCCATTTGTCCAAATAGGTGGATTTTCTTCACTAGCAGTATCAACATCGTCGAGTTTCTGGCCGTGTTTCCGCAGGCTATTACCATAAACTTACGCTATATGGTCCCCGGCTTGTCCAGCTACCCGAAGCTCTACTTCGCCTACTGGATCCTTCTAATGTTCGACATTTTCCGAGTGATTCGCCTGCTCAAGTTCGGCAAGTACTACGTAGGTCTGAGGATCTTGATTGTGACATTGCGAGCGAGCGCCACGGAGATGTTCTTTCTGGTGTACCTCATGGTGGTAGGTGCCGTCGTGTTCGGTGTCGCCTTCTATTACTGCGAGGTGTGGACGGCGGCCACTGTCATCGACATGCCGACGACAATCTATTGGGCGTTCATCACCATGACGACAGTTGGCTATGGAGACGTGGTCCCCAAAACAATCCAAGGCAAGGTGATCGCCGTGCTGTGTGCCCTCGCTGGCGCGCTCTTCACCGGCCTTGCCGTGCCAGTCATTGCCGACAACTTCGACCGCTACTACAGGCAGGCGAGTGTCATCCTCTTGCGACACCGCCTTGGGCTTCCCATAATGACAATGCTGCCCGGGGCGACTAAGACCCGGGACCAGGCATGGCAATGGTGATACGGCTATGACTGAAGGATGCCACCTGTACTTACTTTTGGGAGTAGCAATATCCATTCAGAGAAAGTGTCTTTTGATGTATTAAAAACATTTAAATAGCGTACACTTGTAAATGTCAGTGTAGAATGGATCAGAGGACAACAGTATTTTTATTTTGACTATTAAAAGACAAAAGTAGGCTATGTGCTTTCTTCTTTGGTTTCTTGTTGCCTTCTAATCATCGCCCACGTTAAATGATGATATGACGTAGTGCAGTAAAAATATGGCAACTGGTTTTGCGGGCACAAGTTCTTGGAATCCCAGACTAAAGCCACATCAAACATCAAGACAAAAGGGTTGGTGAATATATATATATATATATACATATTTACATGCTTAGTTTTACTCTATACAGGATGGTAATTGTAATATTCAGTAACTGTTAGCTGCTCAACTCTATGTTTTAGTTCATTCTATGAATACATACCTATTATTTTATGATGTTCTCAAAAATATTCGCACCTATTTTCCTTACCTTAGACACCTGTATATATATATATATATATATATATATATATATATATATATATTATATATATATATATATATATATATGTATATATGTATATATGTATATATGTATATATATATATGTATATATGTATATATGTATATATGTATATATGTATATATATATGTATATATATATATATATATATATATATATATATATATATATGTATATATATATATATATATATATATTATATATTATATTTAATATTTAATAATATATATATATATTATAATATATATATATTAATATATTTATATATATATATATATATATATATATATATATATATATATATAATATTACTACCGTTTACATATTTCATGCTTGGTTTTACTGTATGGTTAAATACGAATATATTACTAATAAATATTGTTTTGTCTATAAAATCAGTGGTATGGCTTTAAAATAGTATATATATATAATATATATATATATATATATATATATATATATAATATATATATAATATAATATTATATATATATATTATATATATAATAATATAAATATATTGAATAAATCAATATGCTAAAAGAACAATAATATGACAATATTATAATAAGATTAATTAATTAATTAATAAAAATGATAAAAATAGCATTACATTGGCAGCGGTAGAGACTGTGATAGGGTCAACGATTAATTTTCTTTGTGGCTGATTCAGATACTTGATGGAGGATGGAATGACAGATTTAAGGGCTCGCTGGGTTTTTACAGTTGGCATTCTGTACCTCCTTCCAGAGGGGAGAAGATCGTAATGGTCGTGTAAGAAGTGGGTGGGGTCAGATAAAATGTTGGTTGTCATTTGGATGCTTCCTTCACTCCAAATACTCTGTGGGAAAGTTCTTAGAGACGGTGTCGTGTTATGAGGAACGTTTGCTGTTGTGTTTGACGGCAACTAACATTGCGGATGACAACGCGGGCAAAGCGATATACCTAAGTGATGTGGGAAGGGATATTTATCAGCCATAATACCAGGTACTGTCCGATTTATGTAGCCCTAACAAGGTGGCTAGCGAAACGATAGACCAACTGTTGAAGAAGTTGAAGAACGATTTTGAACCAGTGCCAAATGAGATGGCTGAATCATTTAAATTCTGGACACGGGTACAGAAGGATAACGAAAGCATCACCGACTACAGTTTGGCAATTAAGAAATTGACTGTCCATGCAAATTTCCCAGACCTTAACCGTTGTTTGCGTGACAGGTTTGTGACGGGACTAAATTGCAGTCACGCAGCAGTTCATGAGAAACTCGGCAATATGACGAATCTAACTTTCGAGCGGGCAGTGGAAATTGCTGTAAATATTACGATGGCAAAGGAACACCCACGGCAGTTTCATTCGTAGGGCGGCGCCACTGTTTGAGCAACTTCCAATGAGAACGTTAATCGAGTGCGATTCGCCCCAGAACAGAGTGGGGGAAGATATCCCAGACAGGTCAACAGATTCGGAAAACAGAGTCAGCAGGCATCGTGACAACAATGTTGGCGTTGTGGCGGCAAGCATGCGCCACAGGCATGCAAGTTCAAATTCGAAAGATGTTTCCGATGTGGCAAGACAGGACATATTGCGAAGTCAAAGATCAGTAAAGGCAAATCAAGGGTGCGTTCTGTGACTGAGGTGTCATCCGACGAACAAGATGACCACTTCATGGTGTACAGCGCGCACACAGTGGATGCACTGAAGAGCAGTGGCATTAGAGTGCCTGTGTGCTTAGGTGGCACCACGTTTGATATGCAGCTGGACACTGCAGCAGATGTGTCGCTGCTGCCAGAGAGTTTGTACAGGAAACATCTGAGCCATTTGCCCCTACTACGTATGAGAACCAGACAGTGGATCTGGCGGGGAAAATCGTGGTAAATGTACAGTATCAAGAGGTGAACTTGCCGTTGATCATTGTCAAAGGCGCAGACAACGCGGCTTTGTTCGGCCTGCGATGGCTTGAACATATCAAGTTGAACTGGCAGAAAGAAAGCTGCATGTAGGGATCTGTATCAGGAGTGTTGGAGAAACACACAGATGTTTTCGGGAATTATGGGATTGATATCGTGAGCGACCAACCACCCAAGTTTTTCAAACCTAGGTCAGTTCCGTACGCACCGAATAGGAAGGTAGAGGAAGAACTGGACAGGTTGGTGCAAGCGAAGGTGATTGAGCCAGTGCGCTACTCTGACTGGGCCACCCCGATAGTGCCAGTTCTCAAAGCTGACGGGAAGGTTCGAGTTTGCGGAGACTTCAAATTGAAGGTGAACCGATTCTCCATTTGGAGCAATATGCAATTCCTACGTTGGATAACCTCTGCGAAAAATTGACAGGAAGGAAACAATTCACGAAACTGGGTTACAGCCACGCCTATTCGCAACTTCCATCGGATGAAAAATCGAAAGAATATTCACCACAAACACACACAACGGGTTGTTTCGGCACAACAGATTGTCGTAAGGCACCAGTTCGGCACTATATTCCAGAGGACCATGGAAAATATCTTGCAGGGCATACCGCTGTGTACTTAGATGACATCATCTTGACGGGTGCGACAAAAGCACCACAAATGGAAACGCTGGACATGGTCATGGGTAGACTGGAAGAGACTGGGTTGCAGCTCAAGAGAAAGAAATGCACATTTCTCGCAGACGAGGTTGCGTACCTGGGACACAGGATTGACCAACATGGACTACATCCAGTGCAAGACAAGGTGGAGGCCATTCTGAAGGCGAGATCTCCAGAAAACGTGCAGAAGCTTCAGGCATTCATAGGCATACTGAACTACTACGAAAGATTCCTGTACAACCTGTCGACCGTATTAGTGCCATTGCACAAATTACTGTGCAAGGGACAGAAGTGGTTGTGGGGACCGCCACAACAGCGGAGTTTCCAAAGAGCGAAGGTGTTATAGTCAACGACTTGACACAGCCAAGTGCTACAACGCTAAGGGGCGAATCCCGATTTTATTCTGATTGGATTATTATTACACACATTAGGTAATGGTGCGCCATGCATGTCAAACTAAACAGATAAATGCATATTCTGTAACATCCCCCTTTTTAGCGCATCATAAATGTTAAAGAAACACTTCACCAGAATTAACTCTGGTTTATCCAACATAGCGTAACGTACCAACTGGATAATTACATTGTCTCTAAGACATTATAACTGATGAGTGTAGCTAATCAGTTTTCATATATGCAACTACTATGACCAACATACATTAACAAACATTTGCGAGATTTTAGGCATCATCTACCAAGACTTGAGACGCAACGCTATATGTCAACACATAATAATTGAGTAGTAAATCGCAGTCTATGATCAACGTTCATAATTCTCCGTCTTTCACGAATGTTCATTGCAAATACAGTAATTAAGTAGCAATTACAGTCCACTGTCAATGTTCACAATTTTTGTAGCGTTCTCGCGAAATGTTCACTTCATTGTTTCAGCATGTTCATAGTGTGACAACCAAACTGGTGGTCGTTTCTGTCGGCACGACTTTCGTACAGACATTGTCTCTTAGGACCTCTCATTGTTTGGTGAGTCAGCAATCTCAGACTCATCTCACAGTCCTGGTTGCAAAAAATATGGGTTATGCGGCGGTGGTGCACCATGTTGCTCAGATGATTTATGTAGCCACTTTCGGTTGCGACGATACACACGACCACTCGCAGTTGTCACCATGTAGGATCGTGGTGATGTGTGCGAGCGTCCCGTTTGATTTGCATCAAGGACACTAACGCTGCAGAAAGAAATTATTCGCAGCTCATAGAAATTCCACAAGCAGATCTATGGACGTTGCTTTGTGATCATGACTGATCACAAGCCACTAAGGTCGCTGTTTGGTGAACTTAAGCAAGTTCCGGTTACGGCATCGCCCCGCGTAACGGTGGGCGATCACTCTGCGTGGGTACGAGTACAAGATCCACTATAAGGCTTGCTGTCCCAGTAGGTTGCCACTGCCAGTGACGGTGAAAGAGGAACCGGGCGAACGCGTCTTGTTGATAGAAGAACTGGATTATTCGCCTATGAGCGCAGCTCGGATCAGTCACTGCATATCAGGGAATATCTGATGCCGGGCTGGCCTGATGGAAAGATCGACATGAACATGGCACCATACCATTGTAAAAGAGATGAGTTGAGTGTGCAAGGCCGTTGTGTCTTGTGGCATTCCAGAGTGTTGATTCCATCACAATGTCGACAAGAGGTGTTGCATGAGTTACATAATGAAGAGTCTCGCACGCTGTTATCTCTGGTGCCCAGCCAGGGACAGGGAGATGGAAGAAATTGTTCAGAAGTGTGACACATGACATGCTTGGGAGTGGCCGGAGAATCCGTGGACTCGCATCCACATCGATTATGGTGGACTGTTTCTCTGCAAGATGTTCCTTGTAGCGGTGGATGCCACATCAAAGTGGATCGAGACACACATCATGGACTCAACAACGTCGACGGTAACAGTCTGTAAACTGAGGGAGATATTTGCACAGCATGGAGTGCCGAAATCTTGGTTTAAGATAATGCTCCGAATTTCACAAGTGAAGAGTTTGAGACTTTCATGAGGAAGAATGGTATTGTCCACATAACATCTGCGGAGACAATGTAAAAACGAAGCTACAGAGATTCTTGTTTGACTACCGCCGAACCTCTCAGACGAAAACCTGATGGAAGTGCTAAATCAGAGGAAGAGGAGATCTAGGCTGGATTTCCTTCATCCAAGTCTGCAATGGAAGGTTCGCAAGAAGCAAACTCAGATGAAAGAGACACACGACCGGAAGGGACACGAGAGAGAATTTACTCCGGGAGAGAGTGTGTATGTCAAGACCTTTGGGCCAGGACTAAAATGGTTGATCGGGACGATCATTCATGTGACAGGTCCTGTGTCATATGCGGTACCACTCCAGGACGGAAGAGAATGGCGAAGACACGTATATCATCTTTGATCGCGAAGATGATATTCGCGACATTGCTGTGATCACCCCACACCTGGTTACCACGTGTTACTACACCTGCTCGGAAGACTGGCAGATCGCGTGTAGCACCAGCACGGCAAGCAGATTATGTCATGGACTGAGTGAACTGTGAGAACAATCGTTTGACGGCCAAAAGAATAACGGCCTTGGTCACACAGGGAATATGGAGGTAGTCTACCCTCGTCTCAATGCAGGTTGGTTAGGAACATTTTAGGAAAGTGATATTTCCTTAATTATACGTTACATGGAGAACTAACGGTATTAACTGTGACTTCATTGTGGGTTTTTTAAGGGAAGGGAATGTGATAGTATATCGTAGGTCGATTTGAACTTTTGGATACGCCCCACCGAAAATGAGCTAGTTCCCACGTTGTCGTCTGCCCGCCTGCCATGTTTAATAAAGTTATGTTCGACACCGAGAATGTTATCCTTACTAGAAATATGTTATAACAGTTTCCTTCTAGTGCTAAATTAGTTTAAAATACTGCTCAATTCCGCCGTGCGTTTACAACCTTGCCTATCCACCATAGCTGCATGGCGTATCAATCAATCTGATCACAACTGGAATTGTTCAATGACTCTGAGATAGATTAACCCTGTCGTATTGATGCGTCTCTGAGCTTGCATGTTGATAAGGATGTAGAAGCAATATCAGTTAGGATATATTATTATTACATAGTACGTCAAAGATCCACACAAAACAATGATTGCGTATACAAACGAAACCATAGCGACACGTAGATTCGAACCTTTGGCATTTGCGTTATAAAAGTGACACACCCGGGTAGCGATCAACATCTGCAGAAAAAAGGAAAATGGCTATCCTATCTATGATCAGGAACCAGGTGGGATTCAGCGCCGAACAAAAGAGTGAATCGATTGTATTCGATGTAGGAGGGACACGTTTTGAGACTTATTCGGGAACATTAAAAAAACTTCCGAACACAAAGCTGTTCAATCTCAACCGGGATTCGCCCAACTACCGTCCGAAAACCAACGACTATTTCTTCGACCGCGACCCGAGCATCTTCCGAGGAGTACTCGACTATTACCGCAACGGTACCCTGCATTTCCCGAACGACATCTGTGCTACCGTCGTGAGGCGCGAGCTGGACTACTGGGGCATCGACGAGAAGCACGTGGCACCATGCTGCTGGGAGTTCTTCAAGCTGTACAGCGAGCGCCGCGCTACTGCCGAATTGCTGTCGAAGGCAATGGGGTTTGATCGTGGCACTGTCGGGAAAGGAAAGACGAGACGGCAATCGCTCTTTGAAAAGTCGAGGCGTCCATTGTGGACGTACTTGGAAGACCCGGGATCATCGACAGGCGCCTTGGTAGGTAGTCGGTGGTAAATCTAGGTACTAGCTTCAGTATAATTGGAGGCGGTCGGTTCCTAGATTCATAACTTATTCATTAATATAATGTTCTTAAAGGTAGGGATTATGTGCCAACATTGTGATTTATTAAATAATTTAATATTCTTAGGAACCAACCAAGACCTGTTGAAAGCATACTGCCAGTGAAATTGTACTTAATTAGACATTTGAAAGTTTCAGTCCTGTACAGCGTAGTCAAATGGTAATATTGGGAATATTGCTGAGGCCGACTGAGTGAATCGTAAAGCCCTTTGGTATTTAACGATTCCCCATGTTTCTACGTTCAACACAACACATTTCCGTTACAAACCATTACAGTGCCTAATTGTGTGTTGAGGAACTGATTGCTGCTATACAAGTTTGAATGAAATGATGTTCTTGTCCGTTTTCCCTTTTCTACAGGGGCGAGGGTCAGTCCGAATAATATTACTGGATCACTTTATTTGTCAGATTATGGCAGCACACCTTTTGTTTATAAAATGCGGTATACATTTGAGTGCAAATATCAGTAAAAATTGAATTAAAAGTAGGTAAAACTGTTGGACCCGCTATTATTAAAATCCCCATTATTTTGAAAGACAAAACACATAATTAACTTCTGCCGCAGTCTGTTTAGATACACACATTCGCAGAAGAGCCTTCAGAAATATATTTGAAAACGTCAAAGTTTACACGAACAACCCGAAAGTTCACCAGCATTCATACAAACAGTAAAATAATGCGTAACTGACGGAGGTATGATGGGTGCCCAGACAAACATGCATCCACACCCTGTTTGATAACCGCACACGCACACGCACACGCACACGCACACGCACACGCACACGCACACGCACACGCACACGCACACGCACACGCACACGCACACGCACACGCACACGCACACGCACACGCACACGCACACGCACACACGCACTCCTGCGTTAGCCCATGTTTGGGCTATTTGGAGGAAACAACCTAAGACCTAAACCCATATACACGCACGCACGCATACACAAACACGTTCTCCCTCTAACACACACGCATGCATGCATGCATGCACGCACGCACGCACGCACCCACACACCACACACACACACACACACACACACACACACACACACAACACACACACACACACACACACACACACACACACACACACACACACACACACACACACACACACACAACGGAAACTCCTATACGCAAACGCCCCGGTGGTGGTAACGGATGTGTACCGGATCTCCAAGAACAACGGATGGAATGGGTGGATAATTGTAATGTGCAGCAGACGTGGATTGAAAATTAGTTTGGACAAAATACAGATGCCGCGGGTTAAATAATAAAACAAAAAGCAGGAGATACACATGGAAGGGACATGGAAGGGTCATGCACACATCAGTACGACAACTGTTGTCTCTGTGGCTTAGAGATTATTATAGGCAACAACATGATGGCACCATGCTGTAGAGCGCAGAGGCTCAGGGGTAGAGCTTCGGACTCTCGACTAAGAGGACCCAGGTTCGAATCCTGTGCTGCGGTATTAAAACCTTGGGCAAGTTTTTTCACTCTACATTGCTCCATTTCACTCAGCTGTGTAAGTGAATACCAGGCTATAGACAGTGGTGACTATGTGTACGAGCAGTCTTCGTGCATTAATTGCAGCATATGGCTGGATGCTTCCCAGAGAAGTTGAGACGGTGTTTGATTGAACAGGTCTGCCAGGGATGTAAAGTGTAAAGCGATTTGAGCAATCCTGAGGATTGGATACTGCGCTGTGTAAGAACTTACCTTTACACTTACTGGCGTGATGAGTACAGACAAACGATGAGTGGAAGAACTGAGGGAGACGGTTGGAGTGAAAGAAATGCTTAAGAATTATCTGGCAAGGAGAAACGTACGTAGAGGACGTAGTTTGAGCCGGGAACATTGCACAAGGAAAGATCTGGAGGTTTGGCAGATGCTTGGAGAAGGAGAGGGAAAGACAGAGGAGGAGACGGTTGGGAGAAAGGACAAATCAAGAAACGTAGTGAGAAACAGCAAACAGAAATCAAAGATCAGGCAGTAATATATCCTGATTTTTGATTGAGTTGAGGCCTAGCGTAGTTTGGTTTGTACTACATATACATACCAATGCTGTAGATGGTTTCCCTTCTAACATCCACGCGATCTGCTGAACTGTTTGATTCATTTAGAGTCCTGTGTTCTGAGAATTACTACGTTATGATCGTTCTTTGTATCATTTTATATCCACTAGAACTTCGATTAAAATGACAAGAGGACACTTATATTAATTCTTTTCTTAACCAGTCAATATCTTCACAAAACCTTCCATCTGATGTCACCTTAGTGTCCTGGTCTGTAGTGTTCGTAAATTAAATTATCTTAGGCGTGTTTCGTAGCTGATAAAAGCAAACTACGGCACATCATGAAAACTATCAGTCCGTCAAACCAACCAGGCCAGCCTAGCTGGATGGTTGTAGTGCGTACATTGTCTCCCGAGATACTAATTAATAGTAATCACGGTGGGACACTGAACGTTTCTAAAACATAATTTCGTGTTTGTTTCAGTATTACAGTTACTGGATATGTTTCGCCTTACTTTTGTCCGTTTTCACCACCATTGCTACCGAGTCGGATGCGATGCGTGTACCAGCAGCGATTCCGCGCCTGCGCTTCAACGACACCAACAACCCGAAGATGGTGCGCTTCGAAACGACGGACCCGCATCCGGTCATAGTCGCCGTAGACGTATTGCTGGCCGCCTTCTTCTTGTGGGAGTTCATCACCAGGGCCGTGATTTGTCCACAGAAGTGGATTTTTTTCACTAGGAGTATCAACATCGTCGAATTGCTGGCCGTGTTTCCGCAGGCTATTGCCATAAACTTACGCTACATGGTCCCCGACATGGCCAACTACCCGAAGCTCTACTTCGCCTACTGGATCCTTCTAATGTTCGACATTTTCCGAGTGATTCGCCTGCTCAAGTTCGGCAAGTACTACGTAGGACTGAGGATCTTGATTGTGACATTGCGAGCGAGCGCCACGGAGATGTTCTTTCTGGTGTACCTCATGGTGGTAGGTGCCGTCGTGTTCGGTGTCGCCTTCTATTACTGCGAGGTGTGGACGGCGGCCACTGTCATCGACATGCCGACGACAATCTATTGGGCATTCATCACCATGACGACCGTTGGCTATGGAGACGTTGTCCCCCAAACAATCCAAGGCAAGGTGATCGCCGTGCTGTGTGCCCTCGCTGGCGCGCTCTTCACCGGCCTGGCCGTGCCAGTCATTGCCGACAACTTCGACCGCTACTACAGGCAGGCGAGTGTCATCCTCTTGCGACACCGCCTTGGGCTTCCCATAATGACAATGCTGCCCGGGGCGACTAAGACCCGGGACCAGGCATGGCAATGGTGATACGGCTATGACTGAGGGATGTCACCTGTACTTACTTTTGGGAGTAGCAATATCCATTCAGAGAAAGTGTCTTTTGATGTATTAAAAACATTTAAATAGCGTACACTTGTAAATATATTCTGTGGAATGTCAGTGTAGAATGGATCAGAGGACAACAGTATTTTTATTTTGACTATTAAAAGACAAAAGTAGGCTATGTGCTTTCTTCTTTGGTTTCTTGTTGCCTTCTAATCATCGCCCACGTTAAATGATGATATGACGTAGTGCAGTAAAAATATGGCAACTGGTTTTGCGGGCACATGTTCTTGGAATCCCAGACTAAAGCCATATCAAGACAAAGGGTTGGTGAATCAAAAAATATCCCATCGTCTACGCAGCAAAACAAAAGAAAACAGTCGTTTCAATATTAGTATTAACTCTGGGGAAACTGTACTTCTGATAAGAACTTGATGAACGACGTTGTATAGGCTTTGTTACAAGAGTGATAATTAAATTGACTGGTTGCTTACACACGAGTGTCTGGTAGATAGTGGCATCTACAGTGCTTTATTAGTCGAGTTGCCACCCTATTGTGTACTGTAGGGAACCTGGAAATGGTTGGTCGTGTAAGGTTTTTTGCTGAATCATATAGATTATGTGTCCCTGAACTCAAATCCGTGGGATGGCAATGCGCCATCCTAGGGCAACTCGTGGGAACCACGAAAATCCAAGATGGCTCCGTGATCCTGGTAAATTACAAAATGTGTGCATCTTTACACTACATCATGCTAGGAACATAATGTTTGCATGTACATGCATGCTTTGGCGTATGGGGTAATAAATGGAACCGTTTATAATAATATCCGACTATGTTCTCCCTCCCATGTCAGTCATCTTGAAGCACGGTACTCACCATGACAACTATCCACGTTGTTCGGAATGCCCTGCAGTACACCAGTGATATTCTTAGCCTGGACAGTTGCTCGGACAATGTCGATGAATTTTTTTTACACTGATTGATTGTAAATATGTCATGATATTTATTGCTGTGTTTAGGGCAGCGCCTTGAAGGGAAACTATATGGTGGGAAAATGAAGAGACGTCACATCACTCGTAATTCAGAGTTCCTCTAGTTTCACCTTACTGTGTCGCCCTCCTGGATTTCCACTTTCTAGATGATGGTCCTCATCGGCGAAAAATAATTGTACGCCGAAGAGGCATCGCAATCTCCAACTATTGTAGAAAGTGATCGGCTTGTCTGCAGTGTCCATAGCATTCCTAACGGCAAAAACAGCCACTGCTTTTATGCCCCAGTCACAGCGTGACGTTTTGGCCGCGCCGTTGTGCCCCGTTTCCGATCCCCACGTTCTAGAAACAAATTTGCAAATTTCGGCCGGGTGCCACGTTGTCGCCACGTGCTAGCCACGCTGTTGTCTCGTTGTAGCCCCGCTGTGACACGATTGATATGTGACACCGAAGATCAAAGTCGGGTTATGTCTCGCTGCCGCCACGCTGTAGCGTCGCTTTCGCCACGTTGTGCCACGTTGTGCCTCGTTATGCTTCGCTGCCGCCCGCAGCGTAGCAACGTATCGTAACGTACCACAACGTCGCAGAAACGTAGCGCAGTGTAGTACATTCGTTCTGTTCACGTTCTGTCACGTTTTTGCTACGTTGTAGCCACGTTGTACTGTTTTGTACCACGATGTTGCCACGATCTAGTACGTTGTACCACGTTGTTGCCACGTTGTGGTACATTGTGGGAAAAGCCAGCGAATTTTGAACATGTCCAGAACTAAAATTTCCGGTTCACGTTTGTTACGTTATCCCACGTTTTAACCACGTTTTTCTACGTTTGCTGACGTTGTAGCCATGTTCTACTACGTTTCGCAACATAGCTAAACGTGGCGGCCAAAACGTGACACTATGACTGGAACATTAACAAAGGCAAAGTCCCGTTTGTGGCGAGAACAGTGGGTGCGTATACGACATTTAAAGTATTTTTTCTTGTTTTTGCAGGGGGTGTGCGGGATGCCCTAAGAGATGAGGGGGCCCATGAAAACCCCCCCTGTATCCGTCGCTGAGAATCGCAGTCGCGTATATGCGAAACAGACAGACATCTGGTCGGACATAATACAGACCGACATACACCCATACTCTGTTTTGTGATCAACACAAGGACAGCCACGTATACAATAATGCATGGTCTTGCTTAACAAGCGAGTAACCTGTCAGAATGACGATAGCGTCCTAGCCGAACATGAACAAACGGGTCTCGTGAGACAAAACATTCGGCGGAACCTCATTAATGTTTTCATGATAAATTATAATGACACGCATTCAGCTATGTTATGCTGTTCGACAACTTGAAATGACAATGCTGCTAAATGCTACCGACGATGTTGCGTTGCGCACTTGTATTGTTTGTTCCGGTTAACAACTTCCGCTTCGTGTGCGGCCATTTACGCACACACGTACCATAATTGTGTAAGTAGAATTATAGCCATGTGTTGTACGAATACGAATACGAATACGAATACGAATACGAATACGAATACGAATACGAATACGAATACGAATACGAATACGAATACGAATACGAATACGAATACGAATACGAATACGAATACATTTATTTCAGGTAAAGACCCATATACAATTGGTACATGCTTTAGCACATCTAAGTAGCCTATAAAAGATCAAATATGTTAGAAAATTAATAGATAAAAAATAAATAATGTTATAAGTTAGATAAATGTAAAATTGTAGAAAAACAGATAAAATAATGAGCAATATACAGGATGTGATTGTATAATAAATATGCAATTAATTCATGTAAATAAACACCGTTTGAAAAGTAAGTTATATAAACAACTTACTGACTTTAAAAATATATAATAATAATAAATAAATAATAATAAAGTTATATGCGAGACATGATGACTATCTTACAGATTTACGATATTAAACGAATTGGCCCAGCTAATCCACATATGGGCCATTTACTATTTCAAAGCAATTGTACATAACTCTAATCAAGTCATTATTTATGTTAAAAATGCGTTTTTTTAAACCATAAATGTTCTTACGCAATAGGGCGTCAAATGTATCAATAGCATTATTAGCAATCATGCTACTCGCGCTGCCCCGTCGGTTATATCCCAAAATCCGTCTATGCATATTGTTGTAGGCAACTTTAGCTTTTAAATAAGAGCCCTTATTGAAGTTAACCCATAATTGGCAACAATAAGTTGTGCAGCAATATATATATATATATATATATATATATATATATATATATATATATATATATATTTTGCATGAAACAGACGTAGTTTAACACCCACGGAACAGTGGTGAAATTTTCTGATAATGCATCAATATATATGATAAATAGATATGGGGACAAAATCCCATCTTGTCGAACACCATTCGAAACATTTAAAAAGTCTGATGTTGTAGAACCCCATTTGATACAGAATGTTTGGGTTCTGTACCAGTACAACAGGATACGGATAAATACAACAGGCACACCTCGATAAAGCAATTTTCTAAAAAGCCTCCAGTGATTGACTCTGTCAAATGCTTTTGAAGCGTCTAGAAAGCATGAATACACCGGGCTATTGTTATTTTTATAGTACTGAATAAAAAATGTAAAGCAAATATAAAGTGGTCAGTAGAGTGTCCCTTCTTAAATCCAAATTGATTGTCGGTTGTATTAAGATATGGTGTAAACAGTTCCAGCAATATAATTTCAAATATTTTTGAGGCAACGGTGACAAGCGCAATTGGTCTGTAGTTATTTACGTTGCTCGTGTCTCCAGACTTATCTTTTATCAATGGAATTATAATAGTTTTCATAAAGTCATCAGGTAGGTGACCATGAGAAATCATTATATTATAGAAAATGGACAACAGTATAGTTATGCGCCTATCTGAATGAATAAAGTGTTCGGCAGATATATATAGACCATCGTTGCCACATGCTTTTCCAGATTTCAAATTATCGATAGCATTTTGAACCATACAAAGAGTTATGAGTAAGTTATTTCCATAAAACAAAATTAATATTCTGTGTTTTGTTCACACTCTTTCACATTTTGCATATTTGCATCTGTGGTTATATTGTTTAACAACGATTCAAAATGTGTTTTCCACATGGCGGATATGGCCGTAGGATCATTAGCACCACTGACATTTGTAGCATTGGGTATACCTTTCTTGTATGTTTTAGATACGTTTTTCCAAAACTGTCTACATCTTTAGTTTGCATGGATTTAGCCATGGCATCTGCTAGTTTTCGGCATTACTTCCCAGACCGGGCCATGCTTAGGTTTTCCCATATCACGCCATAAAATATAAGTAATATCTAGCTTCAGTGTGCGCTTCCTTAACATTCCGTCATTCCATCCAGGTACAATATAGCCTTGGCATAATGTTTTTTTGCATGTAGTAATCGTTTCAAGACTAGATACCCGAAGCGCATTACATATATCATCGAATAAATGGTCAATGTCACTTATATGCTGTCTGTTTGAACAGTTAGAATTAGTGCACGTACATGAGTTTGAAATGTGTATTCTGTCTAGATGAACAGCACTACACTTTCCATATTCTTTGATATTACAATCTTTTGCATTAGACCATCTAAAGATAGGAAATATTTTGTTAGCATGTTTCTCGTTATTAACACATCTTTCTGCAGTTAGAGCAGTAGATATCATTAGTCTTACAGGGAGGTGATCAGAACTAGGACATGTATCTAATATATATTTTTATATTTGTATTGTATGCCATGTTATGTTGTATGTGGTTCTGATATAGGTCGCAACGCCATTGAGGTCACTCGCAACTAAAAACAGACGTGGACAATTGTTTACGTTGTTGTCCATTCAAAAGCTGTACATGTGACATGACTGTGGAGTATTGTGGAATGTGCCAGACGTGCTCATTCACAAATTCACGCGGGCACACTGATAGCGCAAAACCTAGCTTGATTCATTTGGGGTTACGTTTGTACATTTCCCACAAACTTCCATCAGATTTGAGCTGGATGGAACCTTTACGAAGAAAGGCAAGGTTGTGTCGGAGATTTTCGCAATATTTAGCAAACCTTGTTCCGAAAAGTGGACTCAGGCGAGGGATGCATAGAGGGGCCATCCCGTGTGGCAATCCAAATTACGGGTCCTGCAGTGGTGGCGATTTTCCCGTCGTCTGCACCTGTCTTATCTATACGTCTTCTGCCGTGCGCCGTGTACTGTTGGGCCTATTGTCGGTGTGGTTAGACTGGTCACCCGACTCACGGTGTTTTCCTGTGCCTTTACGTTTGGCGTGTTATCTTCAACCGCCTTCCTCTGTCATCGGACGGATCACATAGCTTTGCTAACTAAGCATGTCACATGTAAGGCTTTAATCAGATTCAATATTTATAGAAGAGTGACCATAGGGGGGGAAACGGATGGGGAGGGGGAAAGTGTCAACGAGGGGCTGGGAAGTTCCCATCTTGACCTTTGACTAGTTTACACCATTTTGTGGAGTTGCGGGAGGCGTGCAACTAGAATGTTTTGAACGTCGCCGCGAAAAATATTCAACAGCTCTGTTGTCATGATCTGACAGCAGAGTGGCTCGAATTTCAATCGTCATTTGTGTTTTTTTGTGTGGAGAGCCTTGATGTGTGTTTTAATGAATCTCAACGGGTGTACAATTGGAGATGTTTGGGCGTCCGTAGATTACCCTCTCTCTCTCTCTCTTCTGTCGTGGGTCGGCCCCTGGTGACATGATTTTGAGCATTAACACGCCACATTATGTTTACGAGGCCACTTTTCTAAGACAAGGGCAGGTTGAATTGGTATTAGTCCGAAGGCGGTAGATAGTTAGACTAGTTATCTATTTTGATAGTGTGTCTTACACCATGTTGTCCCGTCTGTAGAAAATGCACTTTAACATAACGTATCATAATTATTATTAAGGTGCACAGTGAACGTCATCATCAGCAGTCCCTCGAAACGAGGATGACGTCTTCCAATGGTCAGTCGTGTGTCCTAAGGTGCCAGATGCAAGGGAGACGTGAAGATGTTGAGACATCTCCCTCTCCTTTCTCCTCTGCCGTTTCTCCGCCTCGTGAAGTAGACGGTTTGTCTCACATTTGGCCGTTGTCTGGTGTATGCTACGGCGCCAATGTGGACGGTTCGCAGCTATAAGTTCACGGGCACTGATGTCAATTTGGACTTTCTTAATCAACAAATTTAGCAGTGTCTTTGAATTGTTCTCTCTGGCCACCACGTGTTCTCACACTATGTGGTAGTTGTGCAAAAAGTACCTGTCGGGAGAGACGGTTTTCCGACATTCTGATACAGTGGCTAGCCCAGCGAATTATTTTAAGTTGGTTCTGCATTACCATTGCCTCGATACTAGTTGTGTTGGCCTGCATGAGGACACTAGCGTTAGTGTGGCGATCTTCCTATCGGATACAAAATATCTTTCTGAGACAATGTTGGTGGGATTTCTACATGGTCTTCATATGACACCAATAAGTAACCCACGCGTCGCTTCCGTAGAGTATAGTCGTACTACAAACGGCTTTGTAGACCATCACTTTTAGTATCTTTCCTGTGGTTATGATTATCGAACAATCGATTTCGCTGTTTCCTGAAGGATGTGCTGGCACAGCATATACGGTGTAAAATTTCTGCTTCAATAGTGGCCTTCTGGGATAGACGACTCCCTAAGTACGGGAAATGTTTAACAACTTCTAGTGTTGTTCCAGATATTTTAATATCAGGATGCCTGGAGCGGATTGGTATATGAGCTTGGTTTTTCTTATGTTGATGGAGAGTGCTAGACTAGACAGTGCACGTAGCGGCTGATTAATAGGAAACAAAGTACTCGTTCAAAACACTCCGTCTACAGCCGTGTGTTTTTGTTTCGCCTGTCATGTTATCGTCTGTATCTCGTTACTGTGGGTCACGGTCTGTAGCCTACCATGAATACATTGCGTACGCAGCAGTCACGAGTTCACTCCATTCGCGTACGCCAAGCACAAGCGAACAATAGGCCTATTACCACTCCCTTCCTTTTTGTATGCTATTTGAGATGATCCCTAACTTATATTTGGTTCCGCGATAAATACGCATTACTTGATTAATAGGTATTTTATGCCACCGCTTAGCGGGTAATTGTTGATATTCGTCTCACGACTCCAGCCAACTGGCATTGTCTGAAGCACTGATGACGTGCAATTATCAATCCAGTAACTACGACACGTGTAGTAAATATTTATCAGGGAGAATTTAATCTTCGAAGTCGTGACCGTACCAACAAAAGACAGCGAGCGAAACAGCGTCTAATTAATATAATCGACTGCGTATGTATATTGTTCGGTTGTTTGCAGATACTGACTGGTGTAGCTATGATTATTTACAATAAACGCATGCATGGGATCAACAGTGACGTCATCGTTGTTTATCTTGTTGTTCGTGACGTAGATTCACGCTTGAGACAGCTTAACCAAATTTCCTTAACGGTTATAATATTTAATTAATTCAGAAAGCTGCTAATAAACATAACATAGGGGCCTATAGTGGTCATTCCGTCAACCACTATGCACCTTTGCTAATCGGTGGGTTACTAATGTGGAATTTGCAACGAGAAAACATGTTTACGGCAACTTAGCTGTACTTGTTTACGGGCAATCCCCAAACAATGGCCACAATCCAATGTAATGTTTAGGTCTGCGAATAGTAACTGGGTCGAGAAGGTGGCGGGGGGCACACATAATGGGACAAGGTAATAGAGGAGTAACTCATAGTTGACAAGATGGTGGCGGAGTAGTGTACATAATCGGACAAATTAATGGTGGAGGAGTAGTGTACACAATCTGACAATATGGTGGTGGAGTAGTGTACACAATCTGACAATATGGTGGTGGAGTAGTGTACACAATCTGACAATATGGTGGTGGAGTAGTGTACACAATCTGACAATATGGTGGTGGAGTAGTGTACACAATCGGACAATATGGTGGTGGAGTAGTGTACACAATCGGACAATATGGTGGTGGAGTAGTGTACACAATCTGACAATATGGTGGTGGAGTAGTGTACACAATCGGACAATATGGTGGTGGAGTAGTGTACACAATCGGACAAAATGGTGGTTGAGCAATGTACATAATCAGACAAAATGGCCGTGGAGTAGTATATTAAATCGGACAAGAGGGTGGCGGAGCATAAAATTATTATAATGACATGCACGTGTATGTATTTTGTGTACATGCATGTGTATATATTTTTAATTTGCGTGTTATCTTAGCTTGTTCCCAATACTAGACTGCGGTTGGTTAGTGCCTGCTTGCATAGACTTACTAGATACAATTTTATAAATATACATTAACTTTTTGTAGCATATAATACTTCAATTTAGGGTAAGATTAAACTCAACTAAAACGCGTCCTATTTAAATCATGAACGTGTAGTCCTATATCGTCGTTGTAAACCTGCACGCCGCTACCAAATTACTTCCTCGGCGAAAGGTGCGTAGCACTTGCGTCGCACAAGTCCGTGCCTGTTTGGTGCCTCTGACCGGTTTCTCGATTAGAGATCGTGTTCTGCGTTTTGCCACATTTAGAACGCCAAACCAAGGACTCGTGCAGGAGATGCGGCACGGTCGATATCCATAAATTATTCTGGCTCGTCTGCAGTGTTTGCGTTGCCAACGAGTCGTTGCTACCTGCGTCCGTCACGCTTCGCCCGGTCATGCAACAGCCAGGCTAGAACCGGCGCTGCATGGTAATGAATGCCAATTCACGGCATTGCAATTAACGACCATTGTCCAAATAGTGCCAGTACACCACCAGACCTGCGTCGACCGTTCAGTTATCTAACGGTTGTGTGCTTGTGCTCGTGTATGTTGTGTGCCCAGTCAAGTGTGACCATCGTCCGGGTCTCTACTAGGAGGATTATTTCGCCAGTCCGCCCGCTTTGAACAGGCAGGGTTTTGTTTGTGCTCTGTGCATATTTCGTCACGCGAACTTCACGTACCAGATTTAATACACACCATGGGCATGGGAAAGTCGGACAATAAAGTGGACCCAGGTATACTACATATATTTTCTTTTCATAATCGGATGTATCGTATAGCGTAATAGACCCAGTGGTATGTATTATTATTTCATAACCATTTTTAATTGTTGTATAACAATATTTATAGGAATGAAGATGACTGCTGATTAGAAAAAAATTCTGTGATTTAGCCCACACAATTATATGATGGCATATTATTAATTTTGCAACTATATGTTATTTATAACATTAAATATTTAATGATGACTGGGGGAGTGGTGGTCATGCAGTAGAGCGCTGGACTGTCAATTGAGGGGACGGTGGTTTAATTCCAACTGCAGCCATTTCGAAACTTAGGCAATTTCTTTCATCCCACATTTGCCTGTGTTTTACGGAAGGGACACTAAGACGCCCTTCTATCTGGTGTATATTCCATTGGAAGTAAAAGATCCCTCACAGGGGGTAAATGTGTAACCTGTAGTGGACTCACTAATTCTAGAGAAGGACAATTCTAAAAACCAGTTACAATAATGGTCAGCAAGTTGACCGAGGTCATTTAATGGAAGAAGACATTTACTAATAACAACACTTCATCTGAACAATAAAATCTGGGGCTACTGCCCCAAACCAGTTTACCAGTGTACAGCATATTCTAAATTTAAGTGTCAAGTTAATATCCAATGTGAAACACATATAGATAGAAAAAACATATATAGATATTCACGTTTTCAAAGAAACAGAGTGGCATTGGAAGAAATTGATAGAAATATGTTTTACCCACTGGCTCCTCGCCTCATCAAAGAACTGTTATAGGATGTGGTGTGTATTGGAGTCTGCTGGACATTGCTAGGTTTATGTAGAGAAAGAGAGTCAGGGAGTATGTGTGTGGAAAATGGCAATGCCCTTTAATAACATATGTATCATATTAGTAATGTAAATGTTAAAAGCAAGACAATAGCCATTCCCGTCGAGTTGTCGACATGGATAGCAAAAGGCAATTCCCCTTACAAGTATAGATTAATCGTATACATCTGTCAATAGGGAATGCCAATGATTGACTATCTAAGCAAAATACATGTGGGGCCCAGAAACCACCCAAGCAACTCCACACAAAGATTAATAGAAACATTTTTTCTCACAAATTGATAGAAGACCAATCCTGCAGTCAACCCTATTTCGTGTTGGCTGTAATAACAGTGGCCATACTTTTCTGTTGTTCTATCATAAAAGAACAAGAGGTCATAGGACAATAGTGAGGGGATGGTGTAGATTCTAGAAATATAAATGAATGGAACAAACTCAGATAATTGTGTATTTACTCTGATCTTGAATATGTTTTTAAACTAACTCAATGTCTTTCATCTTGTAATGGTCAACATGCGTCAAGCCATTGGTGGTAGGTGACTACAGTCGGGCTGCCACAGGCAGATATCCTCTTAAGTTTACAGAACCAGTTGTTCTTTGCCCAACTTGCCATTTTTATTGTGTCCAAATTGACTTTGGCTGTAGTCCTGAACTACACAGATGCCCGTGTCAAAGGGGCAATTCCAGGACGTCCAAATAATGACCAATCTGACATTTCATGTGAGGCAGCAGTGTTGTTAAGATTGGGTACATCACATACATTATATGTGACATCAATGGGTCTTATTTTCTGGTAAACACAAGCCTGTTAATTGGCATACTCACAAGCCAGTTGAGATGTGTGTTATGTCCTGAAATAAATAACAAGTACATGTGTGGCATCTATTTTCAAAGTATATTCGACAAAAATACACAATTTCTGAAGACTGCTCCTAAGTGTTTTTATCTAGAAGCAATCTTCATTGAAATGACTTGACAAAACAGCAGAAGCACAGCCCTTTGCCTGGGTGCCATGTGCATAGCTTGATTAATTAAGATTAATTAATTAATTAATGTTGGATTAATTTGCAGAGTTACCAGTATACATGAATAGAGTGTCAGGTATCAGTTTAGTAATGACATGTCTTGTACTGTGTAGTAGTCTGCTATTGTTCTCAGTGGCCAGTTCAACCAATTCTGTCTGTCTTGAGTAGTCATGTTTCAGCCCATTATGCAAGGACTTCAATATCAGAGTAATCAAACTACACTGTAGCACTGGTCTCATTGTAAATTTGGTGGCCGATATGTACTGGTAAAACTTATATCTTATAAGTGAGTTGTTAAAATATTATTTCATATACACTTGCAAAGCGGAGTACACAAAGTTTGCACAGCATAGCTTTATGTAAAGACCCGTCCATCCGTCATTTGGACGGGTAAAAACGAATATGGACGGGTAGAAATATGGGTGGACGGGTAAAAAATTGAAGGAGCAAAAAAGGTCTTCCAAAACCATAGATATTGTTAGTTATACCTTGAAAGTGAGTGAAAATGGTGTCATATGTGTGTTTGTAGTCCATTTCAGGTCATCAGACACATTTAAAAGTTTGTAAAACTGGCTTAACAATTAACATCCATGTGTCCACCAAAACATGTGTGACTGGCAATAATTTTATCCTGCATAAAGCCCTGTTGCACAGTCAAGTAGGTAGAGCATCAGGCAGTTGATTGATTGGATGGTTTTGTTCAACCGGGATGTGACAGTGAAAACTGCTAGGCCCAACTATCTCCTCCTTGTAGCTTTACCTAGACACCTGGTCACCTCTTATTTGGATTAAAGCCCATTTTGGGACATGAACGAGTAGCTGAATGGCTACAAATTTGAAAACTTATCTTGTGTCAAATATGTTTTGAAAATCCCTGTCACTCTTGCGTATTCATGGATTATTCTGTATTCTGTGTGTAAGTTATGCAGGTCTATATTGGTTTAGTATTAAGTCATAAAAAACAAAGCTGGTGAGAATGGTAATTTGCAACTTTGAAGAGAATGTTCCATGCATCAGACACAAACGATCATGGAAGGATAAGCACTTATTTACGCAATACATTATTGAATATGTTTTGGTATTCCAAAGCCAGATAATTGGTGTATCTGGCCCTACATACCGGTAGTCACACTGGACCTGGTCACCCGACCCAGGCAAGTACAAAACAGGTTCTGAATTGAATAATTGATAGTGTTTTGTGCCGATGAGTCCAAGCTGTTAAATGAGACGTCCAGAAATCAACGCGAGAGGTAGGAGTCAATACGGGTGTGCTTTCAGAAGTTATGGTTAAGAAATATGACACAAAGATAAACAGAAACACATGTTATTAATTACTGGTGTACATACTTTTTTCATATGCAACTCTTCACAAAATCAGCCAACGTGTTATTTGATTAGATTAACGTAATTAAAATTGTAGTATTTAACTAAGTACGTAATATAATATTAATGTACATACTTACATAATATAGTCCACAAAATCTATGCCCACATACAACATATAACTAGTACACATATAAATGCATATATTTATGTATGTGCACACATACACATACACACACACACACACACACACACACACACACACACACACACACACACACACACACACACACACACATACATACATTGCATGCATAAGCACACATCTAACCCTCATATACACAGGAATGTGTACACATACACACACATACATTCACACATCACATATGCACCACATACACCATACAAACATCACATGTGTACATACATATACACACAAACACGCACACACGTGCACACACACACACACGCACGCACACACACACATACACAAAACACACACACAGAATATGCACACATGTACACACAAAAACACAAACACACAAACACACAAACACACAAACACACAAACACACACACACATAATATGCACACATGCACACACAAACACACAAACACACAAACACACAAACACACAAACACACAAACACACACACACACACGCATACACACACACACACACACACACACACACACACACACACACACACACACACACAATGTTCATCAAATGTTTCATGGCACACATTATATGCTGTTAGTTGAACGGAAGCACATGCACAGTTCATGTACCTTCCATTGTGTGTACATGCATAATCAATAGATATTGAGGGCATCTAAGGTTTCAGCCATCAGTATTCAATATTACTCTCCTCTCTGACGTCTACGCCTGTGTAAACTGTCAGTTAACTGGGGCCACATGTTGCGTGTTAGCAACCACTCAAGTACCTAGTTCTCACAGAAGTCTAGCACAATCAATGAGCTGTCCTCATTTTGGGGTCCTTGTTTAACAGACAGTAAATGGACGTGTCTATCTGCTTGACCACTGTGAGTCTGTTTGCTCCCAACATACACACTCACGTGTGAAGCTATATGTCTATTCTGCATATAATATTATGACAGAAACAGCTGTTAAGCGGAGCATTTTGTTGTTGTTTTTGTTTTGTTTTTGAAATACTTACCTTATGTCATTTTACTTTCAATAGCATGTTTTGTTTCCCTCAAGAAATAATTCAAAAGTAGCATCATAGAAATAAACAGTAGGCAGTATGCGTCACAGTGACATCTTTTAATGATTTCTCCTAGTGTTGCTTCAACTTTCCACTGTCACAATAAATAGTGTATGTGATGCAGCTACTTGATATATATAGTACACAATTGTACACATTATATTTGTATTGTATTTGTGTACCCTATTTTTTATTTTAATCACTTATTCAATTTGTTTCATGACCCATTTATTTATTTATATTTATTTTTATTACCCACTTATTTATTCTTTCACTTGTACCCCATAATTGCTTTAATTGTATTTTATGTATTGTACTTTTTCATTTTTATATATATATATATATATATATATATATATATATATATATATATATATATATATATATATATATATATATATATATATTATTTAATATACACATATGGACTTTTTGTATAAATAAAATTATATATATATATATATATATATATATATATATAATTTTTTAGTAAATTTAGTGCATTTAGTTTTGTGTATAAACTGTAGTTATTGAATACATTTTTCAACATAAATCCAAAAACAAAATCCTGTATGAGTTCCACGCTTCTATTTGAGCTTAGATACATTTTTAACGTTTGTATTTTAGATGAGAACATATACGATTATACTTTATAAATACAGTTTGGAATGTTGAGCGCTGTATGTTGCAGACACAACTGTGGTGGTCAGAGGTCGTTTGTTTACTACCAGTGGGTAGTCTTATTAACCACTTCAGTTGCGTTTCACACATGTCTATAAAGTATAGTTAATAACGCAAACACAAATAATTTTCTGCTGAATAAGATAAATAGCATTACTAAGACATATGCATATGACTGTTTTGTCTCATTGTAGAGGCCTACTGTTTAGGGCCTTAAAAAGGTGTTGCTATTTCTCGTTGTTCTATGCAATGACACAGCTGATATTTACCTGACGGGAGGCAAAGCTTTTATTAATAAGCACCCTGTGACCTCTACACAATCACAGCCGTGACAGGGCAAACAGACCACAGTCAACACCATGGAACACAGTCAACACCATGGAACACAGTCAACACCATGGAACACAGTCAACACCATGGAACACAGTCAACACCATGGAACACAGTCAACACCATGGAACACTTGTGGATTGCAACACAAAGATTGTGGGACACAATTGATTCTAGAACTAAAACATTTTAAGATGATAAAGATTCGTGATAATGTGTTATGTTCCATAAATATTGTAATCTGTTATACATTTTATATATATATATATATATATATATATATATATATATTTTAATATATATATATTATACAAGATAGTATGTTGATATTATATATATATATATATATATATATATTTATATATATATATATTATATATATATATATATATATATATATATATAAAATATATATATATATATATATACATATATATATCATATACATACATATACATACATATACATATATATATAATATATATATAATATATATATATATATATATATATATATATATATATATATATATATATATATATATAATATATATAATATATATATATATCAGGTCTTTTAGTTGATACCTAGTAGGTAGTAATGTTTTATTTTAACTAAATATATAAATGCCCCGTTACATGAAGAGTAAGACCGATCCATTTTCATTTTATGTGGATACATTAATTCATACATTTATGGTACATAAAATTGTGCTATTAGCATTATTATTATTTCTCACAAAAAAGAGGACAACAAAGGCAGATTTTCTAAATATATAATACAAAATGATAATAATACACAAAAGTTCAGGCTAGATGAAAGTAGACAGCATTTTGTTGACACATTGAAATATTGGGTGATGTTTCTTAGCCAGTACATTTAATTTTGTCATATATCGGATCATAGAAAAACAGATTGAACTGTCAGCTGACTGAACAAATATCTTGGTCTTAACAAACATGAGAATTTGACTGATCTCACCACTCACATCATTACCTAATCATGGGTCAAGGAGAACCATGAAATGTCGTATAAAAGTCACAAATAATAAATGACTCAAACTATATTTTATTAATTGGGGAAATTTTGCATTTTACGTCAGTAAAATTTGCTGAAATATTTTGCTGAATAACAGCTACAGTATATAGTACGTAGCGATATGGTTTCTTGGTTAATGTTATTTAGTAAAATATTTCCCTGTCAAGAATGTTTTTTGTTTGCTGAAGAAGGCTGTGAGAGACAGCCAACATATATGGAGAAAATTAAAGGTATTTTGAGAGATAAGTAGTACTAAATATTTGGAAGTTGTTATGAAGCAGTCGCAGTTAAATAGTCCTTCATGTATTGTCAGACATAACCAGAGAGCATTTTGTAGGCTCTTTTGACTGCTCCAGGTATTACTGCAGACACCATCCTCAATCCCTGGTGTTCGGTGGTGTCTCTGAGGCATGCTGTAGGGTTAGTATTCCATGAGGACAGCAGCAATGTTAGCTAGCCACTTCCTGAGGGGTTTGCTCTTTTGTAGGCTAATCTCATAGCAAAACACTTTGCGACTGGCACAGTCAACAATACAGAAGTCAACATGGAGTGATAGTTGATTCTCCTAATCTCCTTAGGTGTGTCACAGCATTGGAAGTGATACAAAGAATAATTCTATAGATTCAGAAATGTCCACAGATGCCTGCAGAGTCTGACATGTCATTGCTGAATACACCACTTAAATAAACCACTTAATAGTCATAGATTTGGTTGTGCTTTCACAAGCGTAATACAACATACCCTGGTTACTGCTGGATGAATAAAAAATATGTAAATACCTAGACACAAATACCAATAATCCAAAATAATTTATAATGTCTGAAGGGTCTGTTCAGAACTTTTTTTTGCAAAACAATTTAGTACTCTTCAGTGAATACAAAATGTAGGCAGATTCTGCTGTCCGTAGACATTTTCAGCTATGCTTGAAAACGTGGTTATTTCTTGATAATTATTAATAAACCAGTTGCAGTTCACTGACATGTAATATGTTCTCCCTATTCTTTTCAATAGAAACAAGGATCCTGTTTGTATATAGCCAGTGTAATTTATTTTAGCGACTCTGCCACCTGAAGACATCTATACATGTCAATGTATCGCTGCATTTTGTTAGCCTTTCCTTTTTTGAATGAGGGGGGTATCATCGGTCCTGTCCAATTAATTTGTTTTTAAATATTGGAATTTTAAATATTTATAAAGGCCTTTACCTAGTAATAATTATAGTGAAGACAAACTGAGATAATTGTATGTGTTTTTGAAGTTTTCTTTAAAAACTACATTTTCAACAATGCAGCCATGTATGTTTGTGTGGGCGTGCATGTACCATGCATATTTACTTAAATTGTTTTTTGCTAACCTGGTACCACCACTTGAGATTGAGCAGATGATTGTAATGGTGACTGATGTATTGACTTCCCATTACCACAATCAATAATAAAAGTTGTTTTACATAATCTAATAACTTGGTCCACATGCCACTGTGAATCCACTCATGCGCATGACTGACCACATCAAATTATGACTAAGATGAGCTGAAGTAAATGTTGGCGAGGAAAGCTAATTGCATGTTTAAATAATTAATTTGGCAGCCAGGACATAGTCCTAGCCACAACAGCTATGATAATGTCAATATTTTTGTCATTATTTTTGAATTATCAGTTAGCAATTAATGTATTTGTGGAGTGTGACAATGCCCAATAGATAACATACGTATAGCATGCAGTGAATGACTGATTAAAGTCAGTGTAATGTAATAATTTATCAAACTGTTCACATGTTTTTCAGTGATTGCTATTATTTTGTTTGTACACAAGCTCTGTTGAACGAATGAGTTGCAGATATCTGTATAAAGTATAGGTAGGCCCTAAGCTAGCACGAGCCCTTTGATAGGATTCAAAATGATTTTCTAATTTTAAAAGATGATAATTGGCTAAGAAGAATCATGGGAATTAAGAGAGTTGATAAGAGAAGAATGGAGGAATTAAGAGTAGAGTTTGGAGTAGAGGAAAATTTTTAGAAGAAATTGATGAGGAATTTATTGAAATGGGTCGGTCATGTAGAAAAATTGGGATATGAAAAATGGCAAAGAGAGCAGATATGCCCAGAAAGTGAGACAGGGAAAGAGTGGGAGAGGAAAAGGGAAGGAAAAAAGTGAGGAGAACAAAAGGTAGAGGGAATTGGATACTGTTGATAGAGAACATTAGGAGAGAAAAGTTAGGAGAGAGAAGAGGAAGAAAACAAATGATGGAAATGGAAACCAGGGCCAACCTCACCCCTGACAACAATGATGTCATGAGTAGAACAAGTTAATGTGTTTAATGTTAATGATCCATTCATGTCTATGAATGCTGCCATCTTATACCATATCCAGTCTGCAATAAGTGATCGTACATGCATCTATTAGTTAGAAAATACTTGTAAGGCACTCCTTACACTATATGCTTTTGGATTTGGCATAGCTGCAGCCATCTTGGATTATGGGATATGCTGAGCTGTTTGCTTGTGATTGGTCAAAATATTGGCATGAGAGTCGTCGGCATACAGAAGATTGGAGTGCACTTTTTTATGGACCCCAAAGATGAGCACAGAGTAGGAGACTGTTGGAACCCCGCCAGTTTCCCCCTAAAATATTGACTGGGCTATTTATCAGAATCACACCAAGACATGCAATCTGTCAGGGCAGGACATAGTTGATCAGAATTAACACTTCCTTTGTAAACAGAATATATACTCCAGTCATATCTGCTACTTTGGTATTTTCTGGCCTTCAGTGCTTCCCCTAGTATTGCCTTAGATAGGAACTTGCACCATCTGGAAGAGCAGCAATAACTTGTCAGTCAGTATCCACTAGTTTCTGGAAGAAAATGCGTTATATGTAACCACATATAGTTCATCAATAATCCAGGATTGTTTTTCCATTATTGCAACAGCTGCGGTTATTGCTAGTAATTTGCATGTGCATTGAAACTGCTTGAGGGAGATAGTCAATACACAGCCTGGACCTTTATTAGAACTAAATGCATGTATTGATGAGTTATTATAGAAGGTAACATGTTTCGGTTCAGAAGTTGAGCCCTGAAGTCATGAGATGTTGTTCAGTGTGTCTTGAGAGAGGGCCTGTGGTC